>RCUC01120964.1:0-113746 GCA_003697995.1 Taxidea taxus jeffersonii
GGGGGGGGGGATGGGAATAAAAAATAATAAATGAATTGTCTATCTTTTTTCAGCTTTATGGAAGTATAATTGACAAATAAGATTGTAAGGTATTTAAGTGTACATCATGGGAATTTGACCATATGTATACACTGTGAAAGGATTCCCCCCATATAATTAACATATCTATCACCTCACCTATTTATTTATTTATTTGGTGGAATCATTTAAGTTCTACTCTCTCAGCAAATTTCAGTTACATAATATAGCATTATTGACTCTGGTCATCATAGTTTACCTGAGAGATCTTGTTCGTCTTATAGCTGAAAGTTTCTGTTCTTTTACCAGTGTCTCCCTATCCACTCCACTCCCCCTCCACTCCAGCTCCTGGCAACTACTTTTCTTTTCTTCAAGATTTATTTATTTAGTTGAGAGAGAGAGAGAGCGAGCTCGTGGGGGGAGGAAGGGCAGAGGGAGAGAAATCTCCAAGCAGACTCCCCACTGAGCGCAGAGCCTGACACAGGGCCCCATGTCACAACCCATAAGATCATGACCCAAGCCGGAACTCAAGAGTCAGACGCTCCACCGACCAAGCCACTCAAGTGCCCCAACCACTCTTCTGCTCCTGGTTTCTGTGAGTTTGACGTAAGGGATACCATGTAGTATTTGTCTTTCTCTGTCCCACTTACCTCACTTAGCGTAATGCCTTCAAGGGCCATCCATGTTGTTGCCAATGGCAAGCTTTCCTTCTTTCTCATGGTTGAGTAATATTCCATTGAATACGTGTACTGCCTATTTTTTATTCATGTGTTGACAGACACTAAGGGTGTCATGGCTGTCATGAGTAATGCTGCAATGAGCATGGGAGTGCACGTGTCTCTTCCATAGCCTCTTTTCATTTTCTTGGATAAATATTCAAAAGTGGGGCTATTGGTTCACATGGTAGTTTCATTTTTGAAATTTTGAGGAACCTCTGTATTATTTTCTCTGTTGGCTGCACCAATTTACATTCCCACCAGTGGTGTCTGAAGGTTCCCTTTTCTCTACATTCTGGCCAACACTTATTTATGCACTTGATGCTGGCCATTCTCACAGGTGTGAGGTGATACCTCATTGCAGTTTTGATTTGAAGTTCCCTGAAAATGATTGAGGTTGAGCACCTTTCATGTATTTGTTGGCCAGCTATATGGCTTTGGGAAAACACCCATTCAGTTTCTCTGCCCATTTTTTAAGAGGATTGTTTGGGTTTTTGGCCATTGAGTTGTATGAGTTCTTTGTATATTTTGGATATTAACCCCTTATCAGATATATGATTTGCAATTGTTTTCTCCCATTCCATGAGTTGCCTTTTCATCATGTTGATGGTTTCCTTTACTATGAAATAGGCTCTTCAGTTTGACATATCCCACTTGTTTATTTTTATGAAGTATATGCTTACTTTAAGAGTTCCAGTGGAACTTGTCTTCCCCAAAAGAGTTTATGTAGAGCAAGTGCTAAGCATATCAGCTTATTATCTCCTTTTGGTCTGGTAATGCATGTGTTATTGTGTCCATTTTACAGTGAGAGAGGTCAAGCAACAGGTTGTTTAGGTCACACACTTGGGCAGTGGTCAGGCTGAGGCTTGGACCCAGGTGGGTCTTTCTGCAAAGCTTTCTAGGTCACCTCCTGGAAACCTCAATCCCCATTGCCGGGGCCCAATTTGTTCATGATGCCTTTTCTCTGTGGACTCCAGGCCAGTGATCCTGATGGTAACCAGCTCAAGAAAATAAATACAGGAGGCTGCAGCCTATGATTGTAGCTTCAGTCTGTGGCTTCTTTATTCCCTAAGAGGATAACTTGGAGGAAGTTGTAATAGGTAGTCTTCCACTCACAAGGGATTAGCAAAGTACAGTTGACCCTTGAACAACATGGGTTTGACCTACATGGGTCCTCTTATACATAGATTTTTTAAAATGTAAATACAGTACAGTTACTATAAATGTATTATCTCTTCCTTATCATTTCCTTAATAACATTTTCTTTTCTCTAGCTTTATTGTAAGAACACAGTATATAATACATATAACATACAAAATATGTGTTCATTGGCTCTTTATGTCATTGGTAATGCTTCTAGTCAACAGCAGGCTATTAGTAGCTCAGTTTGGGGGGAGTCAAAAATTATACGTGGATTTTTGATTGAGTTGGGGGTTGGGGTTCCTGACTCTTGTGCTATCACTGGTCAATAGTACATTTTCATTTGCCTTCGGTATGGATTGCATGATTGTCTAAGGTAGTATTATTGCACTGATACCATTCTTAGGAAAGCTGCTGGGTCATCTTTACCCCTAAGCATGCAGAGAGCATGGGGCATGGTGAGGGCCACTATTAGTAGACTATATCTCTACCGTTAACCACCTGTTGCCAATGGATGAAGTATCGTAATATATCTTGGCAGGATCTTGTTTAGATGAATTCTTACTATTTAGTAAGAGAGATTAACATGCCTCATTTGGGCTCTCTCAGCAAAGCTGGCATCAGCAACCTTTGGGAAGGAAATTAGGTCATTTTTATGTCATTCTCACTTCCTAGATGCTCTCAGTTCTCAGAGGCGTGGAGCCTCCCAGAAGCTGGGCAGATAGGGATTGTGTCCCTGGGATTTGTATGTCCCGCCCAGTCAGGAGACCACTTGATTATGCATTTATCATTGCAGTTATCACTCACTGAGACCTGGCCTCCACAAAGACCTTAGTGAGAAGAATATGTTCCATTCTCTTGATCCCAGGGTCTAGTAGAGGAGAGAGTCTTGAAATGGGCACAGGTTTTGAGGAAGGGGAGGAAAGAACCAAGTAATTATAGAAGGAAAGACAGAACAAAAAGGATCCTAGAGCAGGATAACTACATCTGCCCTGAATTTGGGAAATATATTCCTTCAAAGACCGAACTCCCGTTGTGAATCTTAGCACCCTGGCAAGCCAGGTGAAGACTTACTTGGCTGTAGGGAGCAACTGCCATTAACATTTGTCAGATGCTTACTGTGTGGCAAACTCTCCCCACCAAGAGCATCACATAGACTGCTTGTCTTATTGAATCTTCAGAAGAAGCCTGTGAACCAGGTTTTATTGTTACACGTTCCATTTTACAGAGGGAACAACTGAGGCTCAGCAGTGTAAGTAGGTGAACTGGGACTGGACCCAGAAAGACCAATTCCAGAGCCAGTGTCCCACGCTCCTAGGCTGTTCTGTGACCCAGGCAGGCATTTTTGCAGTTCTTGTCATGCCAAACCACGACTGGGAGGCACGTCCGCTCTTGGTGCTGGAGATGAAAGCAAATCTTTCTGTCCTCTTCTTTTACCTCCCTGGTTTCCTCTGCGTCCTCATTCTACCAGCTCTTGGTCCTCCAAAAAGCCTTTGATTCTATATCCACCTTTGACCCAGTAACCCAATTTGATCAGCATTGCTGAACCAAGTATTTGCCTGAGAAATTCTTCAGAGGTACACACCTCGCCAGTAGAGCTTCTTTTCTCTTTGGGACACGGCTAGTAAGCCCAAGGGAACCGGTTCCATCTCTGTGTGGGATAATCAGCTTTCTACAGAGGCGGTGGATGACACGTCTGAACAGGCTCAGCTAACACGTGTCTCTGTTGGTCGCTACACGGAACAGAACATGGCTGTCGTGTGTCTGGCTCAAGAATGCCATGATGAAAACAATTCAAATTTGGACATATGCCTTGGAGAATTTTTATTTCAAACATGCCCCTTTTTGTGTGATGGACACAGGCTATTTAATAAAAGAGAGAGTAGGGATGTTCACGTTAACCTCATCTTCCTGTTTCAGGTTGGTGTCCTTAAGCACTAGATATCTCACGCCAACTTGATTCATCTTTTGAAAGTGGCTAAAATTTTGTGGGGTTGGAGGTACTTCTGAGAAAAGATTAGGGAATTTTCTTCTATTTTAAGTATAATGTGTAAAACTTTTTTAAGTGTAAAAAAGTTTTAAGTGTAAAACTCTTTAAATAATAAAATTACAGAACAATAGGATTAATAGTAGCAATTTTCAAACTGTAGATCATTGCTCACTAGTGGGAATAAAATCATTTTAGTCAGTCAGAAGAGCTTTAAGAATGGCGTATAAGAGAGTGTAAAAGTAACAGTCTGTTATATGTGTCGTTTTGTGAAACATTTGCTTCTCATCCATTCACAGATAATACGTGGATAGTCTTAGTTCTTCCCTTGGGGGGGGTCAAAAATATTTGAAGGTCACTGAAAAATCATTACAAGGGAGGGTTAACCAGAGAGAATAAATACAAGGCTGTATTTAAGTTTAATAGCTTAAGGAAGCCTCATGTTTGGAATGTGCTCTTCCTTGAAGAAAGTAACACACATACACAGACGAACACCACCAGCACCACCACCAAACAGAATATAGAGCAGATGAGGCACGTCTTTTCCTGGGGAGCTGTCCTGCTCCTGGTTTCTGGGAGGAGCAGCTCTGTGACCTGGTGCCACGTGTCCTTTTCCTATTGCCCCGCAGTTAATGGCACTGGGAGCTGACACCTTACCCTAGCTGGGCCCCCATGCATTCTCTTCCGAGAATCTAAAATTGGGAGGTGAGTTGGCTGATGGCGTTCGCTGGAACAGGAAAGTCCTGTGGAATCACATTTGATGACAGATACATCTTCCTGCAAGCTATAAATATGGGGCTTGGTGGACTGAGCCATAAGGGCACAGAATAAAACCATCCTGCAGGAAGGATTGAGGTTATGTGGAGATGAAGGGCCCTGAGGGAGTCAGAGGAGGTGGAGAGGGAGACGCTCCCCATCCTGATTTCCCTCTCTGCTTTCTGTTTCCTGTCTTTGCACCCCTGTGAGAGAGGACCTGCTGGTGCTTTTCAGTCCTGCCCCTTTACTTAAACTGATCAAAGAACTTTGACTGGGACTGGCATCTTAATTTGAGCAAACCAGAGCCCAGGAATGTTGTAAATTTCCTGACCCAGCAACATTGCATTGCCTTTTCTGCTCCCTGTGGTACAAGATTCTGGATTTGTTCATGGGAAGCCACTGTTGCTGCCTTTGCAAGCCTGCCCCTCAGCCAGGTGTGATCAGCACGGGCCACCACCTGCGGGCCTGGGCCAGTGCCCCAGGCCTGGCTCTCAGCAGGCAGGAATGCAAAGAAAAATGTTCCTGCTTTTCACCTTGCCCCGTGCCTCCGGCTCTCCTAGGGCTCCTGACTCCAAGCATTTCTCTCGTGCTGCCCCTTTGCTCTCTCCGTTGTCTTCTCTCACAACCCACTGCCTGCTGTGGACTTGTTAAAGACTCCACGTTCACATGTGCCTTGCTGCTGAGTTCTTTCTTTTGTGACTAGTGATTGAACCTGACTTCTGTTACGGATGCTCCTTGCCCTAATGGCTGCTGGAATGCCTGTCACCAGCTTTTGGAAAGCAGTGGACTCTACTAGACAGGCCACTTGTACTGGATCTGCCAGCTCCTAATCCAGGTCTGTCAAACAGAAACAGCCATGCGGAGAGGAAAAACAACAACTATATATGCATATATTTAATTAAAAAAAACTTGTGTTGACTTCTTGTGCTAGGCACTGTGCTGAGCTCAAGATAGTTTCAACTCTCATGATTCTCAAAATCCGGAAGGGAAGACAGACAAATAAGTATTTACCCCAAATTAACGAGTTATAATTGTAAGTGTCACAAAGGACAGATGAAAACATCCAGACCTAATTTAGCCTGGAGCAGGGACATTTAAGCAGAGATGTAAGACAAAGGTGGCAGGGGAGGCCTTTAAAATGCACAAACCATGTCTAGGGAGTTTTTGCATAAGCCTCAATTCTCAAGACCTTATCAGGCCATAATAAGGATTTTACTTTTTTTAAAAGTAGGCTTCACATCCAGCATGAAGCCCAACATGGGGCTTGAACTCACAACCTTGAGACCAAGACCTGAGCTGAGATCAAGAGTTGGAGGCTTAACCAGCTGAGCCACCAGGTGCCCCTGGGGTTTTAAACTGTATTCTGAGAGCACGGGGGAGCCTTTAAAGGGTTTTAAGCTAAATTATAAATGATTGGATTATAGACTCCCCAGTGATTAGTCTGAATGCACTGTATGGGAAGAGTGGTCAGCCTATGTTAGGAATGGTCAGAAAACCTGTTACTATGGAGAAGAAAGACATGTGAGGGTATTCTGAAATATATCTAAAGACTGACATCAAATGCCAGGTGGCACTCTTGATTCCAAAGAGAAAATGGGACCAGATAAGAATTTTCTTGAAATGCTTGCCATCTATTAACCTCCTTGATATCCCAGCTAAGGTTAATAATAACACATTGCTGTTAAGTAAAGGTGCTCTTTTTATTTATTTTCTCAGCGGTAACTTCTTGATGAATTTGTTGATTTGCCCAGCCAGATAAAACGTTAACTTATAGTTACCTGACTAACATATCCAATTTAACTTCCCTTTTGGGTACTCCTAATTTAGAATGTAAACATTTTCTAACTGATATTCATTGGAAAATAAGTAGAAAAAAATCTGTAATAGATCGGGGCATTGGAGTACAAGAGGGAGAAATTTATTTGCTCAGATTTGACAGTTAAACATCCTGAGGTGAGAAAGATAATGAAGCGCCTGATTTCATAGAATTTTCAGTCTGGTGGTAGACTAGATTGACACCAGTGGATCACTGATGGGGTCAAGTTTGGATAGCTTATTGGGTATTTGATTTATGAATCATATTTGATGAATCATCACCTTGGCCCTGCATTTTTGGACCTACATGATTCAGTACACATTAAAAAAAATCTTTTAAGTAGGATCTGAGCTCTTCTGTTTTATTTTTTAAATATCTGACTCATACACCATAAAATCTGCCCAATAAGTTATACTTTGCAATGGTTTTAGTGTATTTATGGTATAATATGTAGTGCTTTACTCTCTAGATAGTAAATCTGTGTCCTGTCCCCCCCGGGATATGTTCATTTTCCAGAACAGCGGCTCTCATACTTAAATGTAGATCACGTGTCAGATCTAGGGATTTGGATTCAGTAGATCAAGACTGGGGTTTGAGCATTTTTAACAAGTCTGGGTGGTCCCAGTGCCATACTGGAATGCTACCATGCGAAGTGGGAGCAGCCTCTGAATCTTTCCCCTGATTCCTGCCTATGATGAAAACCCATATTATGAATTTGAATTGGCTCGCATAGGCCTGGATGCTCCCTGAATTGGGGGCCTCATTCTGGTTGGTTTCCACTGTTGCTGAGAAGGTCCGACTTCCTTCCTTCTTTCACCTGGCCATAAGTGTGCATCACAGTTTAACCCCAGGCAACATGTTCACTGTAGCTGTCTTTCTCTTGTTCCCTCCGCTTTAGACAAACTGCCTTAGTGTTCTCCAAATAAACCTTGCTCTTGGAATTTAATACTACTCCTCCTGCCCCTCCCTCCCATTGTGTTTCAGGTACAGGAGAGGGGATGGGGATAAAGACAGGAAATGACATACTCCTTGATTCTGGGGAGGTGACTCTTAGCAACAAACACATACTGGAAACAGTGTTATTAAAATAACCACCACTGGGCACCTGGGTGGCTCAGTGTGTTAAGCCTCTGCCTTCGGCTCAGGTCATGATCTCAGGGTCTTGGGACTGAGTCCCGCATCGGGCTCTCTGCTTGGTAGGGAGCCTGCTTCCTCCGTCTCTCTCTCTGCCTGTCTCTCTGCCTACTTGTGATCTCTCTCTGTCGAATGAATAAATAAAATATTTGAAAAAAAAAAAATAACCACTACTGCAGGCTAGCTGACCTCTCCTTACCAAGCCTAAATTCTTTGAGCTGGAAGAAAGGGCAGGAGCACAAGCAGTGGGGAGGGGCACAGGGAGAAGCAGACTCCCCGCTGAGCAGGGAGCCCGAAGCGGGGCTTGATCCCAGGACCTTATGACCTGAGCCCAAGGCAGACGCTTAACCGGCTGAGCCATCCAGGTACCCCTTGCCTGAGATAATCTTAACCCCAATTTTGGAAGTTTTTGTAAATTTGTTCCCTTCTTCTTTACTGCTATCCAGAATCATTGCTGCTTTAGGTTACTGTCTCTTAAGTTCATTTGTTAGCTAATCAGAACCTGCATCTCTTTGCTGTTGCCTTGGACTGATGTCTAACTCTGTGTGTGCTAATTTGTATTTTCTTTTCCGGGGGCTTAGAAATGCTGTGCAATCCAAAATCCACCTCTCCATCCCTGTCACAGCATCTCACCTGATTCCTTCAACAAAATAAGTAGGTGTTTGAGGACTGTTTGTTGATTTAATGTGATGCAGTTTTCTTTGCAAGATAGAAAGTACAATTAGTCTCTTAATAAATTATGTATGATGTTGGTTAATTCAATTACCAGAATATGTGCATACACTTTCAGATTATTCACAGTGGAGGAATTGTAGGATGAGTAAATGAATCTTAATGCTTCTCTTAGAGTCCTAAATCAGTATTAAAAAGTTTTGGTTGGCTTTTGGTTCCCCACAGATTATTAATTATCTTTTCCCAAAAAAGTACAGTATATACATTCTCTCTTTCTCTCTGTCTCTCCACCCCCCCATCTATACTTAGTTGGATATCAATTAAAATTTCTGGAAGATTCATGAAGTTTCATAAAATAATAATTAAACCAGTTGCATGGATTAAAGTACTATTCCCTGTTTGGAATACATGAGCCAAAGAGAGAAAGGGGTCAACTTTGGGAATTTATCTCCAGTTCACAGCAATAGCTGTGGGGAGGGAGAAATAAGAACTCCCCCTCCCACTGTCCCTTATATTATATAAATAAATCTTTATTGTGCAGATAATCAGCCAGTAATCCACTTTCCAAGTCAGTATTATCATTCTTATTTTTATTGTAGCAAATAACAAACTTTGAGAATCAAACTGTAGTTATGAATGATAATTTACCCTTAATTATATGATACTGCAATTCCGAGAAAGTGTGTTTTACTTTATCTCGCCATGGGGAACCATTAATATTCATGTGACTCACCCATCTCAAGTTCTTGATTTCAGGCAGTTGGCTCTGAGGAAGCAGTGGTCACAGGAGAGCAGAGAGAATGCTAGGCGTAAATAAATACTTAAGTGTTTCCATGAAGGAAAATATGGCCCATGACTTAGGAACCTTGTTGGCATTCTCTACCTACCCCCCCACACTCTTTTTCATTAAATGAAGGAGAAGCTTACGATAGTCACAATCCACTGTGGTGACCCATTTTCCAATAACCAGTAAACCACTGAATACAACTGTCTGCAGTTGGCATTACACGTACATATGGTGGAAACAAGTGACTATGAATAAAGGTTGGAGGCAGAATTTTGACCAACACAAAGAATGCTTTGAAATAGGTCATCCTGTATTTGCTTGTGTTTTAGTCCTTCCAGGCTGCTTTAATAAAATACCATAGACTGGCTTATAAAGAACCACATTTTATTTCTCACAGTTCTGGAAGCACCTTTGTCTTGGCAGATTTGGTGTCAAGTGAGGGCCTCGCTTCTTGGTTCAGAGACAGCCATCTTGCTACTGTGCCCTCACATGGCAGGAGAGAGTAAGCTCCCTAGGGCTCTTTTATAAGGACATTAATCCCATTCATAATGGTAAAGGCCCACCTTCCCAAAAAGGCCCCACTTTCTAAAACCATCACTCTGGGCATTAGGATTTAACAAACAAATTTTGGGGAGATATAAATATTCAGTCTGTAACATCTGGCCACATGTGAATCAAGAGTGTTTTATATTCATCCCCAGACCTTTCATTTTGAGTTTCTTCAAGTCAGGAACCAAAAGATTACTAATATTATTAACAATTTAGTTTTTATTAGGCCTATTAGACTTTTCCCAATTAAGTAAATGAAGACAAAAGGCTGGCGTTGAGCGTGGGCAGCATGATGGCCATATGGCACACCTGGGTAATTGATTGCTGTGGGGTTTTTTGGGATTTGAATGAGAGGTACGGCTTTTGCTTCCCTCAGTCCTTTCTCAGTCCATCAAGCACAACCTGTGAAAATTGAAACACACCCTCTCACACACACCCCCAAACACATGCATACATGCCTCAGATTGTCCTTTTTGCTCACGAGCTCTCTAGCCCTGGCACTGGGCTTCCACCAGCCATTGCCTTCTCTGGGAATGTCATCTCACCTCTGTCCTGCTGTTTTGCTCTCAGTGACTCAAACTAAATTGGCAGTAGACTTTCTGAAGTTTTCTGTAAAAACATTTTTTTGGGTGGTTTTAGAATTTCCTAATTAGAGTTCGGGAATTGGATGAGAGCTATCATTTTAAATCATTTGGTGCTTTTCCTCTAGAGAAGACTTGGAAGAATATATACTTATTTCAGGATGAAGGGGGAAAAAAAAGCCAGTCTAAGTTGAGTCACATAAATGAGAGGGTGCAGGAGAGAGGAGGTACTGACTGCCATCAGTATTACTCAGATGTCAGTGGTTTTATGACATGTTATTCAATGTTTACCACTGACTGTTGGATGGAAGCTATCATGCTGATTACATAGGCAGCTAACATTTTTTTTTTTTTTTTTTTTTTTTTTGCTTAGGCTCCCTAGCTTGGGTTTGGTAAGATATGACTGCTTCTAGAATTGCAGGCAAAGATAAATGCCAGAGGTCATGATAATTCCATGTTCTCTAGTTCAGCTATTAAACCAATGAATAGATTGACTCAAGTACTCAAACATTTAACTGTGTAATGCTCAGATACACAATGAGTGATACACTCTGAAGGCAGGCACTTGTTTACCAAAAATCACCCTAGAAGCACTAGAACACTCCTAAACAAAGCTAACAACAGTAAAAAAAACAAAACAAAACTGGTTATCGGTAGTGGAGAATGGCTCTGTGATTGTTATAGTGTGTTCCAAAGCCAGCAACTTAATCGCAGATTTCCTAAACACAATCTCATTTATGTTTTTTATACTTCAGAAATGAGGTTTATTTTTGTCTAGCTCTTAGACTATGTTTGTCAGAGTTTTAGGATGGAAACACAATGTAGACATCGTGTGTTTGTGTCCAAGGATAAAGGATTCATGAAACAATACTCACTATACTACTTGGAAATCCTTTCTTGCTATTAGTTTTAGTCTGTTATTTTCTGCATTATTTTTGTTTTTATTTTTAAAATGTTTACTAGGACCCATCAGGATGGTTTTGTAATTATTAATTGTTAATTAAACTGTAAACCACAGTTTAAAAAACATTCTATTACAAGGTCAAGGACAAAGTTAGAGTTCCTCACCTTTGTTATCCTAATGTCTAGAACAATGCTCCATAAATATTTGTTTCATGAAAAATGAATACCCCTCCCCAGCAGTAAATTAGTGACCCAAGGGCAGACTTAAGGGATAGGTATGAACAAAGATCCAAAGAAAAAAGAGAAATGAAAAAAGAAAGAAAGTCAAGTAGACAGACCAGGGAGAGAGCAGAGGAAAGAGATCTTAACCACCTGCTTGCAGTTGTTTTCAGGCTGTGACGGTGTATGACATGGGGTTCTAGGTTGCCCACTCTTTCCACTGTGATCTCAGCTAATTTATGGTACTAATCATTGCATGATCATTTCTTTTTAATCTCCATTGCTCCAGTTATCTGTTGTTGAATCCCCAAGCACCCCAAACCTAGAAACCTAAAACAAAAACCCATTATCAGTGGAAACAATTAGTTATACTCACTGGATTTAGACACGGCAAAGCAAGGATGATGCCTTGACATTGCTTGATGTCTGGAGTCTCGTTTGGAAAGACACAAATATTTGGGGGATGGAATCATTTGGAAGCTTCATCACTGGCATGTCTGGCTGTTGGATTGGGATGACTCAAAGGCTCAGCTCAGCTGGACTGTAAACGGGAGTGCCTACATGTGGCCTTTGCCTGTGGGTTGGGCTTCCTCAGAGTATGTGACAGGGTTCCGGAAAGCTCCCTGAGAGGGCACTTTCTAAGAGCCAGTGTTTCAAGAGAGCTGAGCAGAAGCTGCATGGCTCTTTGTGATCAAGCCTTAGGAGTTCTCTGGAATCTTCTGTTATACTCAGTTGCTTGAAGCTGTCATATGGCCTGCCCAGATTCAATGGGAGATGGCAGGGGAACTTCCTCTCTGTGGAGGGTGTGGCAAAGAACTTCGGGGCTTTTTTTTTTTTTTTTTTAAGATTTTATTTATTTATTTGACAGACAGAGATCACAAGTAGACAGAGAGGCAGGCAGAGAGAGAAGAAGGGAAGCAGGCTCCCTGCCCAGCAGAGAGCCCGATGCAGGGCTCCATCCCAGGACCCCGGGATCATGACCTGAGCCAAAGGCAGAGGCTTTAACCCACTGAGCCACCCAGGTGCCCCACTTCAGGGCTTTTTAATTAAGCCACCACATGCAACATCTTTTTACCTTGCTCTTTAAGGAGGCATCAGATAGGTTTACTACTTTCCAGAACTTACTCAAAGATCAAACTCTGCCTTTTCACTTTTGCTAGATTTCAACTCCTTAAGCTAAGAGGAGGAAGAAAATATAAAGTAAGACAAGTAGAAGAAATTCTACGTTAGTAAAACAGAGAGCAACAATGAGATTATTTTCCACATTGATAAAGGATACAGGAGGAGGAAAAGATCTATTGCTCTTCTTTCTTGCAGGTAGAGGGGGGCAGTGATTGTGTAAACGGAGGAAGTTTTCACAGGAATTTAGAGGGAATCTATTAGGCACTTTGATATTTACATGTTCTTCTTTTGAGTACAATTTTGGGGGATATTGGTTCACTTCCTTTACCCTACGTGTACTTTCACATTAAAAAAATAAAAGAGAGTTCTTTGTTATATCAGCTATACTTGTAATTGGTAACTACTCTTCATCTTTCAAAGACAGTCTTGAACTTGGTGCTGTAGCTGAAGAGAGATCTGAAAGAGCTGGTGGACTGTTGCAGTCCTCTCAGGTCTGTCAGACTGGTGTAGGTCAAGATAACTTTGGCTATCAAGCACAAAAATAACTTTAAAAATGATTCATTTTGTGATCTTATTTAAATTTTCCATTTTGTTAAGAGATGAATAGGAAAGGAGAGCTTCCTCTTGCATTATGATTGTTTAAAATTCATTTCTTCTCTTTTGCCATTCTTTATCTGCTCCCTAATGTTGATTTTTTTTTCTCCTGTGACACATTTCTTCCCTTCTGTCTTTCTGTCTGTGACTTCATTCCATCTTTCCATAGTAATATCTTTAGGCTATTATCCATCTTTTATTTTATTTTATTTTTTAAAAGATTTTATTTATTTATTTGACAGACAGAGATCACAAGTAGGCAGAGAGGCAGGCAGAGAGAGAGGGGGAAGCAGGCTCCCTGCTGAGCAGAGAGCCCCATGTGGGGCTTGATCCCAGGACCCCGGGACCATGACCTGAGTGGAAGGCAGAGACTTTAACCCACTGAGCCACCCAGGTGCCCCTTATTTTATTTTATTTTTTAAAGATTTTATTTATTGAGAGAAAACAAGTGAAAGAGAGAGAGCACGTGGTGGGGGGAGGAGCAGAGGGAAAAGGAGAAGCACACTCTCAGATGAGCAGGGAGCCTGATGCCAGACTCAGTCCCAGGACCCCAGGGTCATGACCTGAGCTGAAGGCATATGCTTAACTGACTAAGCCACCAAGGTGCCCCTATTAGCCATCTTTAAAAAAAAAAGTCTCTTCCTGGTCCCTGTTCATCTACTTTTCTTTCTCTTCCTCTGTGTTCAGATGCCCACCCTCTCTCTTGCAGCTTCAGATTCACATGCCCTGTAGTTAGGTTTAGATTTTTAGATATTAAAAAATAGCAAGGTGCCACTTTACTAATTTAATACGACTTATATAAATAGTACTTGTTCCATTATTTGTTGCTCCTCAGTAAACTGATATGAAGTATCAGAATTCATTTAAAAAATGTACATGGAGTAAGCACTTTTGAGACATAGTAGAAGAAAAGAAGAAGAGTAAAAATTGTTTAAACGATCACAATCATGTTACACAGTGCAAACTGACATTTTAGTATACATACTTAAAACGTAATTTGAGTTTGGGTGTGTATTTGTTAAGTGAGATCATCACTTACATATTCTCTTATAATTTGCATTTTAACATAATATATAGTGGACATCTTAACATGTTGTTAGTGAATATACTCTGTCCTTTTCATTGTGACAATAAAAATGCTTAAGGCTGGCAAGACAGTGTGCAAGGTGCCTAGCCCATGGTCATCCCTCAGTGAGTCATATTTCCTATTTATTTGTCAAACTTCCTTCATGGCTAAAAGTATTCAACTCTATTTTAAAATCAGTTCTTTCTATTTGGACTTTTTATTTGTCTTTTTCCCCTCTTTCTTTCTCTCCCTTTTTATTTTTATTTTTTTTTAAGATTTTATTTATTTATTTGGCAGACAGAGATCACAAGTAGGCAGAGAGGCAGACAGAGAGAGAGGAGGGGGAAGCAGGCGCCCCACTGAGCAGAGAGCCCGATGTGGGGCTTGATCCCAGGACTCTGGGATCATGACCTGAGCCGAAGGCAGAGGCTTTAACCCATTGAGCCACCCAGGCATCCCTCCGTTTTTATTTTTTAAAACAACACCCAGGTGTCCATTCTTCAAACTGAGTCTTCTTGTAATTATTTCACTGTTGCCTTACAAAGTAAAAGTTTAACAATCAGTCAAAGACATTGGGTCATCCTGCTTATGCTGTTCATTTGTTAAGGGACCTCCAGGTGCCAGCTGCTGTAATGAGTGAGTTCACTGACATACTCAGGGCTCACAGAGGTCTTTGAGGGTGTTGGGGCTTCAGGTTACTCAGCTTCTGAGAATCAGTTTGGAACTGAAACCAAGATCTCCTATATTATTGTGAAGAAAGTTCCATTTTGGGGGTTTTCAGAAGTGGTTCAGGACTTGCAGATGTATTTGGTTGATACAGCCTTTTAAAATATCATTTTGAGCTCTTTAAGCATGAGTGAAAGAATCAACATAAACTGTAGCAATAGCTTCATCACTATTAAGGTGCCAGGTTGAGTTGACTTTCAGCAGACCTCAATAGGAAGCATTTCCTTACCCCCATCCCTGTGCATATATTTACACTTCTTATAAAGGTGTCTTTGATGGGGGAGATTGTACTGTTTCACTTTAAACCAGGCACGAGTCCATCCATTCAAGCAAAATCATCAAGCAAGTGTAGGGCTGCTGCACCTTGGTGAGGGCTCACAGAAGATGCCGGTAGGCCAGATAGATTGGCTTAGAAGCATGGTGGGGGTCCTGTAAGAGGTGAAAATCCAATTTCATTCCATGCCTTTCTGTGAGTTTTGAATATTTTTGTCTGACTTTGAGTATTTATGAGGAATGAGAGTTGAGATAGGTGTTAGGTCTATAGATTTGAAAGAAATCTATTTTTTCTATATTTTCTATTTGTGTCCCCATTATACCTTTTCCAAGCGTCTGGAGGGACTCCTGAGATTTCAAGGTGAGCTTTCAAGGTGAGCTCTCAAAACCAGTTCCCGTGGACAGGTACATACGTGTGTGTGGTTTGAAGGATCTGAGGAGGCACCCAAGACATCCACCACCTCGTGTTGCATGTCCAGTATAGTTCTGTCTCTTCTGAGTGCAATGTGGACCTGGGACTAGGATGGGATGTCACTTCTGCGATTCTATTACACTGTATGTTCCAGGGGCTTTGCAGGTGCAATTAGGTCCTCAATCATTTGACTTTGGCTTAATCAAAAGGGTGATTATCTCCGTGGGCCTGACCTAATTAAAAAGGGCCCTTTAAAAGAAGCTAAAGCATTACAAAGATGCACTCCTGTTGCCCTTGAGAAGGAGCGCATTGTCAGGTTGTAGAGGAGGCTCCAGGGTAAGGGTCTGAGAGCAGACTCTAATTGTGAGCACGGTTCCTGGTCAACAGCTAGCTAAAATAGGGGGGGAAAGGGACCTTAGTCATACCACTACAAGGAAACGAAATCACCGACACCCGGAATGAACTTGGAAGAGGTCTCTGAGTTGCAGATTAGGAGTCAGCTGACCAACACCTCGAGTTCAGCCCAGGAAGACCCCATGTAAAGGACCCAGGTAACACGTGCCCGATTCCTGACCCAGCAAAACGGCAACATCATACATTTGTGTGGTTTTAAGTTCCTCAAGTTGTGGTAATTTGTTACGCAGCAGTCAAAAACTAGTACAGTGTGCATATATATCCAGATTTTCTCCATACTGAATATGATAACAAAACACAAAGTAAATTGAATGTGGGAGCTTGTTACATTCTTGTAATAATCAGTCACAAGACCAGATATTGAATTTTTATGTTAATTAAAAAAGCCTCCTTACTCCTATTACCTGAATAAAATATACATTTACAAACCTAAGATCATAAAACATGGTACTATGAATACAATATCTCTTTGTCTATTTTAGCTTCTGAGGCATCATCTAAGGGATTCCCTCCCCCGCCTTTCTAGAACAAAAGGATTTCATTATTTGAAAGCCACTGGCTTGACTAATAGGCACTTTTTAAAAAGACTGTATTTCAGTTGTTTTAAGAATGTAACTGTTGGCAGGGAAAATAAGAGCACAATTGTGTGAGGCTCATTTACAGTCTGCACATTGTTTTTAAATACATGTTTATCCTTAATTGTTCCCTCATTACAAAGTAATGCATAGATGTGAGAAATGCAGCCACTGCTTTGGACTCAGACAGATAAGTTTTGCTCTAGTGATACTGTTGTTTAGCAGAATTCATTTAAATGGTAATTTAAAACTTTATAATCATGCAGTATTTCAAACACACCAAAAAAGCCCAGGAAATGATGTTACTGACACACATACACCCAGCCAACTAGATGTTAATAGATATTAATAGCTTGCCTATTGCTTCAGATTATCTTAAAAGAAAGAAAAAAAATATGTGGTCTGGCCCAAGCCCTACTCTGTTGTTTTTCCTATCTCTTTTTCTTTTCTTTTTTTTTTTTTTTAAAGATTTTATTTACTTATTTGACAGACAGAGATCACAAGTAGGCAGAGAGGCAGGCAGAGAAAGAGGAGGAAGCAGGCTCCCCGCGGAGCAGAGAGACCGATGTGGGGCTCGATCCCAGGACCCTGAAATCATGACCTGAGCCGAAGGCAGAGGCTTTAACCCACTGAGCCACCCAGGCGCCCCCTATCTCTTTTTCTATTCCTCCCTCCCTAGAGGTAAATACTTGCCTGAAATGGATGTACATTATTCTCATGCATGTTTTATAGGTTTTCTACATATTTATGTTTTCATAAAAACATAGAGACTTGTTTAGCATTTTAAAATTTGAGTTACTGCTCTCATTTTGTAGGTAACATTTTCCAATTTAAGGTTTTCAACCAAAGTTATATTTTGAGAAGAATTATGTATAATATCCCATGGCATGAATAAAACCCAGTTGGTAAGCAGTTGTTTCCCCGGTGCAGGGATCACAGATAGCGCTGCAATGAATAGCTTTGTACATGGATGCACGTGACCTCATTTCAAAGTTGCCCAGAAGAGAAGGTAGAAAGCACTTGGGCTAGAGGCTGTGCCCATCCTCAGCCTTCTCAGGAATTGCCCAACTGCTTTCCACCCTCCTACTGCCACCCCAAATTAGAGTTCCTATTCTCTTTGTCCTCCCTGGTGTTTGCTATCACAGTCTTGCCTAATGCTGGGCACACTGATGGGGGTGCCATGTGGCTTCTTGTGGTTTTAATTAATGTTTCCCTAACTGCCGAAAGCTCAACCTATTTCCCATATTACTGTCTCTTCAGACTTTACTTTTTACAAACTGCTTTTCCTGTCTAAGTCTAGCAGTGGGAAGGGAGTGTTGTGCTCTCATTGATGCAGAGGAGTTCTTCTAGGATATGGACACAAGTTCTTATTTATGTATCTCCATTCACTTCATAGCTGTTTGTTAACTCTTCAATGGTGTCTCTTGCCAAAAAGAAGTTAAAAAATCGTTTCAATATGATCACATTGATTGTTTTTTCCCTTTATTGCTTGGGCTTCCCATGTGTTGTTTAAAAGCATTTTCTCTAGCCATCTGTCATAAATATAGTCTCTTGTGTGTTTTCTTTCGAAAACCAGAAGGTCTTGATTTTTATATAGGTCATTAATCCAGTTTGAAAATGTGTGTGTGTGCGTGTGTCTATTAGGTAGGGATCTAATTTTGTCTTTTTTGTCTTAGCACCATTTATTGACTATTCATTGCCCATCTTCCCACCTCTGCTGGGAGCCAAGTTTTCTCAAACATAGGCATCTGTGTGGCTCTTTGTTTTGTTCCTTATCATACAGCTTTGGTCATTTACAAGTTGGTAACAAAACTGGATACCTCGTAGGATGAATCTGTCTTCTTTTTTTTATCAAAATCATCCTGCCTAATCCATACTGTGCCATTTATATGTATTTTAGCATCAGCTTGTCAAATCCTGTGAGGATTTTAATTAACATTGAACAATTTATGGATTCATTTTGGGGGAAAATTGCTTTCTTTAAGATATTTTTCTATCTCATCCATGAATATAATATATCTTGTTTAGAATGTTCTTTCACATTCTTCAGTTAAAGTCTTGTAATTTTTTCCTTTAATTACAGTTAGTAAATATTTTAGTGGACATTTAGCAAAATGTATGCCTAGGCACCTCATAATTTTGTATCCATTGTAAATTATATGTTTTTAAGCACTTCCATTGTTTATAGCCATTTATATATTTATTGGTCATTTGCTGTTTATAAGTCATTCTGTTGAGCTTAATTAATTCTACGAAAAAATTACTTCAAAACCACTGAGATGTATTTTACCAGTGTATTTCCTGTTTTCTTTTTTAAAGATTAATAAAATTAAGTATTAGAGAGAGGTTAAGTAACACTGAGTATGAGTCATATGAATATGAACATTGTGTATGACTAATTGTATGGCCTGGATTTTAACTCAGTTTTATTTAAATCTTTACCTTTTGCTAAAAGCCATGCTTCAAATGGCTTTTTAAATCAGCCTCTGTTTCTCTGATGTGTGTCATCTTGTTTCACAGGATCTTTTTATAGTAAAAAATCCAAAACCTCATTATGAAGTCTCTAGGTGAAAAAAGGCATTTAATTCACCAAGTAGTTGTCCCTTCATAGCAATTAGTTAATTCGTCTGGGTAGAGACATTTATGACAGAGAATAAGTCTGTAAAAGAAATGCTTTCTCTAGCAGTTATTTTTGATCCACTCTTAAGGAAAACACCCTTCCTAACTGAATTGGCACAGTCTTGTTTTTGCTGATGACGTCATTGGTGCTTTCCACGAAGGTAGCGGGAGTCCCCCCACCCACCCTGACAAGACAGCTTC
Source organism: Taxidea taxus jeffersonii (assembly GCA_003697995.1). Taxonomy (NCBI): domain Eukaryota; kingdom Metazoa; phylum Chordata; class Mammalia; order Carnivora; family Mustelidae; genus Taxidea; species Taxidea taxus. The sequence goes on from RCUC01120964.1 coordinate 19,281, forward strand.
CGGAGACAAGGCCTAGGTGTCTGAGTGAGGTGTGGGTGCTCCAGTGAAAAAGGCAGAGAAAAGCTAAAATGCAGATGAGTTGTTAATACTATTTAAAGGTTTGACTATTTACTTACCTCCTCTTATATCTATTATTCCTCCTAACTCCTCTAGAAGACTCTATTTAAATTCTGATCTCACTCCTGGTGCAAGAAGGGAGAGGAAGCTAATGTGGATTCTGACCAAAGCCCACTCTTTCTCTGATGTGCACTGCAGGGTATGTCCCTTCCCATGCTGAGTCTGCAGCCTGCTTTCCTAGGGCATCCCTTGCACCTCTTCTCATAACAGGGGGCTTTCCCTTAGGGCAGGGGCAGGTGAACTTCTGGGAGTGGTTCTGAACAGTGTTATGAGCTGCAGGCCTCAGTTGTTGCAGAACCCCGGGGCCGTTTGTGACTTGGCTCCTGGGCCAGGGTGGGCGGCCTGAGGCTGCAGCTCAGGTGAACGGTGGGGTAGGATAGAGCTCATTTCCATTTAACACTGTTGTGGACGTGGGCAGTGATACTGGAACAGGAGCACATATGTTTTAGTTCTCTCTTTTTTTAAAATAAAGATTGTTTATTAGAGAGCAAGAGAGCATGTTCCCCAGTGTGGGGCTCAGTCTCACAACCCTGAGATCATGATCTGAGCCGAAGCCAAGAGTCAGACGCTTAACCAACTGAGGCACCCAGGCACCCCTCGATTCTCTCTTTTTAAAAAGATACTAGAGAGGCACGTGGATGGCACAGTTAAGTGTGCTGCTCTTATTTTCAGCTCAGATCATGATCTCAGGGTCCTGAGATTGAGCCCCATGTCAGGCTTCGCGCTCATCATGGTGTCTCTGTGAGTTTTCCTCTCCATATCCCTCTGCTCCTCTCCCCTGCATGCTCTCTCAAATAAATAAATAAATCTTTAAAAAAATGCTTAATGATACATGTGCTTCATAGTAGGTATGAAGTAAGTATCTACTTGTTGACAGAAGGTTGTAGAATAGAGGAGGGAAGGAAAGATGGTTTAAGATTTATTTGCATTGTGGGGAAGAACGGGACTGTATTTCTGTCTTTAAAGACGTAAGTGGTCAGTAAGCTTTAGTTTACGGATATACTCTGGCTCTTACTCCCTTATTATGATTAAAATACCCATTTGATTCATTTAAAAAGTATTTCTTGAACACATTTCACTCACCAGGTATTGTTTTAGGCCCTGAGGATGACAAACGTGAAGATACCCACTCTTCTCTTGCATATGTTCTTGTGTGTGTGTAGACACAGACAGGAAATTTTAAAAAACCGAGCAAGACATTTATTTTCAGATTGGGGTAAGTGGTATGAAGGAAGTAAGTGACGTCTCGTGACAAAGCTCTGGGGGTAGAGTACAGTAGGTGTTGCTATTGAAGGTTAGCCTGCTAGGCCAGTCCTAGGATACAGGCTCAAGAATGGGTCAGAGGCATGACATGGCATGGTTCAAGTTAACAAGTAACTACATAAAAATGAAATAAAGCTACGAGTGTGTGTGGACATGGTTTCCAGCAGTGGGAGCTTAAGGCCCTTATTTTTCTGACATCATGAGCCCTAAGAAGAAAACTTGTACCTCCTCTCTAAGCAGTAATTCTCCTGTGTAAGGATTTGTGCTACCCAAGGTTAGTATTTGGCTTCTGGGTCTTCATAATGGGGTTGTGCCTGCTCTAGGGCAATCCATATGTCTCTGCAAGACCCCAGATGTCCATCTGTGAGCCTTGGCCAAGATTGTCAAGAGGCATCAGGAATGTCTCTCTAATGAGGAGACATTTGAGCCAAAACTTGTTGATAACAAGGAGACAGAGGATAGCATTTTAGGAAAGGAATAGCCAGGATGAAAGCCCAGAAGCATGATGTGTGATAGGGAACAAAAGGGAACAGGATAGTGAGCTGAGGGGTGGCAAGTGGATTGGATATGATCAGGAAGGCTGGCTGGGGCCACATCAAGCTGAGTCTTTTTTTTTTTAAAGATTTTATTTATTTATTTGATAGACAGAGATCACAAGTAGGCAGAGAGGCAGATTGAGAGAGAGAGGAGGAAGCAGGCTGTCTGCAGAGTAGAGAGCCCAATGCGGGGCTTGATCCCACGACCCTGGGATCATGACCTAAGCTGAAGGCAGTGGCTTTAACCCACTGAGCCACCCAGGCGCCCCTCAAGCTGAGTCTTTTAAAGCATAGTAGGTATTTGGATTTTCCTCTAAGTGCAGTGGAAAACCACCATTTTCACCTGGGGCCCATGAACTTATTTGGGAGGAAAGTTACAGCTCTGTGAGAATGTGAAATACCATGTTACTTCAATCATGAGTGTAGGCAAAACGCTGTATAAGCAATATCTGTGCCAATGTTATCAGAAGAAATAATAGATATTTCCATTTATTACTGTTATTATGGCTACCTCAACATGTCATTTATCACCATTACACTTAATTAGAAATTATGGTAGTTATTAGACCTTATCATTTATCTTGTTATTTCATGCATTAATACAGGGGTCAACAAATTAGCCTGTGGGCTGAATCCAGGCTGCTCCCTGATTCTGTAAACAAAATTTATTGGAACACAGCCATGCCCATTTATTTATGTATCATTGTTGCAGACCTCCTGGCCCATAATGCTTACAGTATGTACTCTCTGGCTTTTTCTGCAGAGAGCTGCTGATAACTGCATTGATAAAGCAGCATATATGTTACTATGATACAATTTTAAAAGTATGTGCGTAACTATTTTTTTTGCAAGCTTATGCATTGTATTTATGTAGTTAAAGACATTATTCAGAGAAGAGATCCCATAGGCGTCACCAGACTGCCAAAACCTCCATGATCCTGGGGAAAAACAGAAAAGAGAAAGAATCCCTGCACTGCGTTGTCCCAAGGCACATGAACAAAGTGGCCTGATCTGGGTTTCCTTTGCTTCGGATTCTTTTCCTCCTCCTTTGTTGGATGAATTTTGCATATTTTCAGTGCCCAGTCCTCAAGGTGCCCCTTCCTTATGATGTGTTGTGTCCATACTGTGTGCAAGACAGAGGCTTTATTAGCACTAATTTAATCTCCACACCAGTACCATTTAATTGAAGTGACTGTCTTTATGTGACAGGGAGGGTGGCCAGAGATGTTGTCCTGTGTGGGTGTCATTCATTGAGCAGATTTCCCTGAGCACCTGCTATGTGCCAGGTTCAGTGCCAAGTGCCCGGGTGACAAAGCTGTTCATGGCAAAGCCACGCTTCAAATCAGGTCCTTCTGAGGCCAGTGTGTAGGTGGGTCACACCAGATCAGGTTATGTTTGGGGTTCTGTGTGACACCGCACTGTCTGCTTGAAGCCAGCCGGCAAGCTTGTTCGCTCGCCCCTTCCCGGTGTCTCCATCACTCTTTGTTCCACAGTTCTGTGATGCAGAGGTATGTGTCTTGTTCTCTCTCTCTGGTCTGTTGTTTGTGTTGGCTTTGCCTAGAACCAGCCATGGAGTCAACATTTTCCCAGCTGTCACAGCATCCTTGGCACTTCCCGCCACTGTCCTCAGAACAGCCCTTTAAAAATGTGTGATTTGCAAGCGTGAGCTTCTTTCCTGTAAGTGGAAAGAAAGAAGCACTTCTCTTCTCTGGCTTGCTGTGGGTTTCTGAGGCCACAGGCTTGGGCTTGCCAGCAACATTGTGAGCTAGGTTTAAACATCTGCACGTGACTCTGATTGGAGGGTGGGTTAACACTGATGGCGGCGGAGAGGAGCTGGGGATCAAGTCTCTCTTAAATGGATGACAAAACAGGAGTGCAGGGGAAGGACTGTTGCATGTGTTCACTCCAGCTTGCACTGGTTCCTTCTGTCAAAACCAGGGAGGTTGCTCTCTCTCCCCCAGAAACACAGGTAATCTTCATTGGTGGGGTTGGGCCCACAAGAACTGATATTTTTCCCGCTTTCTTTCTTTTTTGTACCTGTTGCAAGTGAAGAGCATTGTTCATGTAGTTATCTACATGGGCACTGGTGTTTTTTTGGTGTATACACAGACATTATTGTCCATCTATTTGCGCTCAGGCTACAATTGTATTTTGCAACCCATTTTTCACCGCACAATAAAATGTGACATGCTCGTGTATTATTGAACATTCTTTTATACCAGCCCTTCTGTGGCTGTATTATATATCATTGTCCTGCCCAACCATATTTACTTAAATTTTCCTTCATGTTACAGAACCTTTGGGAGACGTATCAGTCAGGGTCCAGTCAAGATGTAGAAACCCATAAACCCATTTATTTTATTTATTTATTTTTTAAGATTTTATTTATTTATTTGACAGATCACAAGTAGGCAGAGAGGTAGGCAGAGAGAGGGGGAAGCAGGCTCCCTGCTGAGCAGAGAGCCCCATGTGGGGCATGATCCCAGGATCATGGCCTGAGCCAAAGGCAGAGGCTTAATCCACTGAGCCACCCAGGCACCCTGGGAATTTTATTTTAAAAATTGGTAACTAGTAGGAGGTGATTAGTTGCTAGGGAGGGGGTAAAAAGGACTCTGGTGAGTCCAGAAGAAGCAGTTGCAGTAAATCAGCTGTGGCCTCTAGTCTGAGGAAGGGACAGTCCGAGAAAGAGATGAACTGTACCCCTCCCCAAGGCTCTTCAAAGAGAGCCTAGCTGCCACCGGGACCTGACCACCATGGCGAAAGGAGGCAGGCCAGTGGCGGACCCGTAGAAGCAAGTCTTTTGCCCGCAGGTTGAGTAGACAGAGCTACTTAGACTTGGCGTCTGTAGGGAGAAGAGGCCTGAGGGCTTCCACATTAAATAATGGTGGATGGGAAGAGAGCTCCCTTTCTCTGACCTGGCAAGATCATTTCGGTGCCCTCTACTGGAGAAGCTTAACATTCTCCCAGATGGTAAAGGGGAAATGCTTGGATCCAGATCTGGTAGCCCAGAGTGGGGCCAAGAAAACTGGATTTTGAGATAAGAAACAATAATTAACTGAGATACTTGGGTTTGCTCTTCGTGTTTTTCTCCATTACAACCACTACTGCAGTAGACATCCTTTGTTAAGATATCTGCATCTCCTACGTTTCTGTAGGACAAATCCGTAGAATTTGATTTTGAACATTTTTAAGGCTTCTGTTAAACATAACAGACTCACCCACCAAAAATGTGGCCATGTTTCCTCTCCTTCAAGTTACGTGTGCGAGGAAAGGTGTATATTTTTGTCATAGCCCTTAAGACTTACTAGCGTCTCAGATCTTGGGTTTTTTGTAGGAGCTCGTTACCTTGGAGACTAGAGATGCCTGAGGCCAGTGGTCCTGGGGCTGGAGACTGCAGGAGGACTTGGGACATGCCAAGTCTTCTGGTGACAGGAGGCTTCACCTCAGCCACCTTCCTCCGATTCACTGCTGCTGACAGATTGATTTCTCCGAGACACCCCCTTCATCGTGATCAGACATTTTGCTCAAAAGCCTGAAATGTTTCCTCTTTGTGTGTTGTACTGAGAATGAAAGAGAAGAGACTTGACCTTTGGCTCTGGGCCTGTTGCCTCCATTCTGTTGATGAGGAAATTGAAGCCAATTGACTTGCCCAGGGTCACATGGGAAGTTCACTGGCTCAGGCCCCACCTGGGCTTCCTTCCCTTTGGTCCACTGTGCTCTCCAGGCTCCCAGACCCCTGTCGGTCCATGATGCTAACACCCTCCTGTTCTCCCAGCCTGTAGTGAGAGAGATTTTATTAATACATGTCCTCATCCCCCTGATGCTCACTCCGTGCCCTTGCTGGTGCTGATGCCCCTGTCGGGATTGCTAAAATTGTCCCCCTCAGGTTCTGTGCTCAAGGGAACTGCCTCTTTTCACTTTAATTCTGAGACTGAGACTCGCCTCTGAATAATGTCCTTCCATTACTTCTTCACAAATTGGACTCAATCAGTTCCTATCTTAGGGTGTCAGACCTGGATACGGATTGGATTCAACCTCGAGCTTTTGGTCCCTGGGCCTGGACACCAGGTGACGAGAGGTGTGTGTTCATTCCTGCTACATGAACATGACCGAGGAAGCAAGCAGCTTCCCTGCTTACTGAAAGGCTGCCTGGTTTTCAGGAACAGTGAACATCTAGTAGTGCGTGTTCCTTTAAGATAAGACAGCATGTTCTTTAGAAAAGCACACTGTTCTCTGTCTTCTACAAGTGGTTGATTAAAATGCTAAGGGGGACAGGCGTTCTCCCCATGTTCTTCCCATGGGGCTCACTATGTCCTGGTTGACTCCCTGGGCCTGCACGCTGACTACCCACTGCTTTCCGCTCCTTTACCTGGGTCTCATTACCGATGGAAAGAGAGCAAACCGGTTCCTGTGCGACACGCTGTCCACCTCCATGGTCTGTGTTTACACACCACCGAAAGGAAGCTAGTAGATATCTTTCTTAACACCTACCTCGTTCTTCCTTCTCTCCATTTTGGGAATTGTTTACGAGACGTCTGGATGCTGGGAAAAGGAAAGTGACAGAAGAAAAGCAATTGAGAATAGAATCTAGTTAGGGGCAGGAAAATAGAGCGAGAAGTCAAACACATCTTTCAATTAATGGGTGGAGATGACCTGCTCAAGCTTTCTCAGGCGGTGGAGACAGGCCCCTGATGGTAAGAGAACCTGGGAAAGGCCAGAATGTTAATTACAGGAAATGTGCATTTAGAACCGGTGGGCGCCCTTTCTTTCTTATCCCGCTTCCTCATGCACCGCCTCTCAGTCCCTTTTTCCTCGTTTCAGAGGTTCATATTTTATTTTAGGGTATTTCTGACATCCCTCCTCAAATGTTAGACCGGTAGTCCTCTGTCTGGAGGCATTGCTCTGTAACCTAGCAACCAGGATATCATGTACTGTCCTCTGTTACTTCCTTCAGCCTGAAGATTTGAAGATCACTCAAATGGACACACAAAGGACAAAAGGGGTCAGGTTTACATGCAAAATCAGTATTTGCAATGATTGAATAGTGGATTTGAAGAACAGCGTTGTTCAGTAACAATACATCCAAGGTGAAGACCCTGTCGCATGTGGACACAGAGAGAGGGAGACAAAGACAGAGAGAGGAGGAGATACAGAGCCAGCGAGAAGACCCTGGAGCTGCCTATCCTCCAGGAGTCTGGATTTGCGGGGCCGTAAGCGCCTTCCCCCCTCTGACCTTCTCTTTTCCTTGCTAAATAACAGAAACAGGGGTACCACTTGTATTTTTGACCAGGGAATAATTCGTAATTTGTCTGGCTCGAGCGAAAGTTGGCATACTGAGGAAAAACAAATCTCAGAGGGAAAAATAGGAGAACAGTGACATTTTTCAGCAGGATCTTATTATCCAGCCCACACCGAGGCTGAGTCGCTGAGCTAGCTCTGTGAAGAGACACAAAGACATCCCATCGAGACGACTGTGAATGTCAGGGGCTAGTCCTGCCTGGGACTGCTGGGCCTGAGTAAACGGGACAGCGGGGCTTCAGGGGGCTTTCCCGTGGTCACTTCTCCTCATACGCTCTGAGCACTTGGGATATTCCCCTGCAGAAATGTTCTTGCTGCTGATTTTCTCCTCTTCATTTTTTGCGGAGCTGGCATTAGTCTTGTTTGCCTCAGACTTTATTTCCTTGAAATTCAGAGCATTATTTGAAGTGTGCCAGGTAGTCTTGAATGAGACCGGGATGATTCTACACTGTATCGTGCATCCGAGTTATTTGGAATCTTGGTGAAAATGCATCATCCCAGGCCCCTCAGTCAGTGGCGCTGGATGGGGTGAGAGCCCCAGCAACCAGCATTTTAATGTGCACCTGTGGTGACCCTAGAGGAAAGGAACTGAAGCTCGTGTGAACAATGGAAGATTGAAGAATGATTTCCCAGAGAGGGGCAGGGAGCAGTTTCTTGGCCTGGGACTTGATGAATGCATTCTTCATTTTTGCAAAACATCCCTCTCCACTGGGGGGAAGGAGTTGGCCCATTATTTTCTTTTCTTCCCCACATGCTCTTATATGTCCTTTAGTGGTGGTGTTCCTTGCCCAGCCTGGGAAAGTGAGCCGGAGCTGGTTGAATACTGCTGGATTGGCCCAGTTCAAAGCTGCTCCCCAGGGGCCACCAATACCACCTGAGGAGACAAAGCTGGTCCGTGTATTGCTCACTGCGGTAAAGGAAATGACTGCCATGCAAAGCTTTGGCACTGTCTGGGCAGGTACAGGTCAGGTATTGGGTGGTCAGGGTTCAACTAGAGATGCAAAACTAGTGGGAGATAAGTGCTAAGCAAATCTGAAATCCGTAGGACACACCTTTAGGTAGAGTAGGTTGGAACTCGGGGGTAAAGGCTAAATCTGCTGTCCCCTGGTAGAATTTAAGGCCTTTCAATCTATGGAATCAGGCCCACCCAATGTATCTGGGGATTATCTCCCTTACTTAAAGCTAACTGATTGTCAACTTTAATCACACCTGCAAATACCTATACAGTGACACCTGGAAGAATGTTTGATTGAATAATTGGGGATGGCAGCCTAGTCAAATGGGTGTATCAAAAGATCATCATAGAGAGTCACATCAGAATTTATTGAGAATTGGAAGTTTGATTTTGCCTGGTCTTTCAAAGCATGTATGGGTCATGGTATCCCAATCCAGGGTTGGTATTAACAGCCGAGAATTTCCAATTGAGGGATTCAAAGAATCTTTGGATGAAAAATTGATATTTTCCCCTGAAGAGTTTATGAGACCTTTAGGAAGTTCTTATAAAGAAATTCCTGAATTCCTTTCTAGTGAAGGAAGACACCACTTTTGTTCCCAAAGCGTGAGCCTTGTGATTCTCTTCTTTACTTATGGCGTAGAAGCATTAAGCACAAATATGGCTGCCACAACATCCAGCTGGCCGCCTCAGAGAGAGGACACATTCACGGACTGCAAGTCAGAGCCGGAATTTCACGCCATGTATACCTGCCCCGACCTCTTTGAGTGGTGAAAGGCTGGTACACCTCATGAATGTCGTGTCTTTCCAGTCTTTATGCATCCTCAGTTCCTAAGTGACCCCACAGAGCTGTTCTCTGTTCTGTGAGGATGTCTTGTCCTTTGCACTGTGCTGGGAAACCCTTGCTTATATTTTGAAAGGGGAAGGTTTTTGCTGAGTATCCTCTTCCTCTCTTCTTCTTGTCACACGGGTGTGCTGGTACCATGCTGGTCCCCCACAGTAGAGGCCACCATTGTTTCATGGTGCAGTTACTACACCTCAGTCTTCCGCTTTATTGGATTTCCAGAAGACAGGAGTTAAGTCTTACTTAATTTTGTATAGCATCTCATCTTTGGCCAGGCACATAGTAGGTTCAGAATTCTATTCAACCAGTATTTATGGAGTCCTGCCCATATACCAGGTCACAGGTATCTAGTGTTTTAGAAAGAGTGTTACAGTAGTAACACGGCACCGACTCTGGGGCGGGGGGTGATGTTCTAAGGGTGGAGGGACATTGCCGATAGACATGCGTGTGCATGCTCTCTCTCTCTCTTTCTCACACACACACACACACACACCACACACACATTGCTTACTGAATGCTTGGAGGTCTACATCAAGGAATGCCACTCTAAAACAGAGGTGGGGGCCCATGAATGATAACACAGTGAGTCCCAGCTTCCCACCCTTTGAGGTGAAACACGCCATGGGGCACGACTCCTCAGCCATGGTGGTCTGTTGATAGAAGACGCGTAGGTTTGCGAATATTTGTTACTTGTGCTGGGCCCGTGCTACTGAATTTAAGGTCTTAGGCTTAGGATAACGTAGATTATACTATTATTTTATTGATCAGATTATGTAGAGAGACTAGCTAAAAACAAAGATAAGAAGCAGTGTACTTTTTGGTTGTATTTTTGTGCCTAATAATAAAGAGCCAACTCTATTTTTTGGAGTGTTTGCCGTGTGCCAGGCATTGTTCCGAGTACCGTACCGTAAATGGATGATTTCAGTTAATCCTCAGCACAACCTTGGGAGACAGGTACTGTTCCCCATAGTGTGGCTGAAGGAGCCAACAAAAAGGATAGCTGTGTCTCTTGTACCGGATTCCCTGGGTAAGAAATGAAATGCGGGTCACATCCAGACTGTTCTGCCTGGAGACCCTGCTCTGAACTGAGGCTCCACATGGCTTGGATGGAATTTATAGCATCAGGACAAGCTCAAGCCCTTTCCTTTGCTGCCCAAGGTAACATCTCTCGGTGACTGGAAGGCGGCATCAGCTGCGGGGAGGAGCTGTGTTGTGGCTGATTCTCCTGGCTTTCCCTTTGGGTCTCATCCACTTTTCTGCTGGGACCTTAATGTTTTTCATGCATATTTCACAGCTCTTCTGCATATCTGCTTTTATTCCAAAATGCCAAACACTGTTTTTAAGAACAAGTCTTTCAGAGGGAAGGAAAAGAGAGGAGGTGAATGAACTGCCACGTGAGGAGACGCAGGCAGAGGGATGGGAGCTGCTCTCCATCGGATGGTGGCAGTCACTCTCGGTCTGAGCCGGTTCTAGGCCAGGCTCAGCCTCTGGGGCACCTGCGGTTCTTCCTGTTCTCTAAGTAATGACTTGCTGTCCCCACCTAGGGAAGAGAAGACTTGCATCTCAGTGGTTAAGTAGTTTGCACGGGGCACACACAGCTGGTGCAAGGTGTGTGAGGAATTTGAGCCCAGCTCTGGCCGTCAGTGGTTATAGCACTGCTTTGATTTTCAACAAACCACCCTCAAGACCCTTTCATCACAGAACTCAGACATAAACTCCAGAAAGTCAGGAGTCAGCGTTGCAGGAGTCAGTGTGGGAGCAGCTGCTGGATTTTACTGCTGTCATACCCCACCCCATGGCCTAGTGTCTGTGGCCTAAGTATCTGCAGGGCATTGTCAACACCACGATTAACTTCCTTGCTCTCATGGACCTTGACAGTTGATGGGGATAAGGACCCTCTGAGGATAAAGGCAAGATCTTGTTCTTCCAGAGGGATCGAGCACCGCTTCTGGGGCAGATCTCTCCTCCCTCCAGGATGGGTTTGGGTCTTCTTCCCTTCCCCCTCCATGATGTTGGGCAAGTGACTAACCTTCTCAGCAACTTTGGTTTCTTATGTTTAAAATGGGCATGAAGTTGGGGGCGCCTGGCTGGCTCAGTCAGTAGAGCGTGAGACTCTTGATCTCAGGCTTGTGAGTTTGAGTCCCACGTTGGGTATAGAGATTCCTTAAAAAAAAAAATCTTTAAAAAAACTGGGCATAGAGTCATTATGATGGTTAAATAAGCATGACGACAGAACCCAACAATACTTCAGCTCATTGCCTTCCAATAAATGTTTTTTGCTATTATTAGGAATCCCTTACCCCCACCCCAAATTCCATGAGGAGATATTATCCTAAATCCTCCTGGCCACTTTGTATCAGCAGGGCCTCTTTTTCTCCTTGACTAGCTCTTTGGGAAGAATAAACTGGGCCCCTCTTTCCTCTGGGAAGGAAGTTCCATTAGGTCTTCTAGCTGTCTGCTCGTTCTCACTTTGGGTCTTGTTCTCCATACAAACTAATAAGGGGGATATTTTAGGGTTTTCATCCTCTGACTCTCTTCATTCTCAGTTCATTTAGAACCTGAGCAGGAAAGAGGTATGCCTTGGATTCAGCTTCCTTAATATTCTGTCATGAGTGTTTGCTACCTTCCTCTCCCATTCTCATAGAGCCACAGGATTTTAGGGTTCAAAGATTTTTTAAATGACTGAAATTAATTTCACAATTCCTGCCCTCCTCCTGCTACCCACCCCCCCTGGTCATTCAGCCCTTGTTGGAAACTTCCAGGAACGAGGAGCTTGCTTTCTTAAGAGGAAGTTCAGGGTATCTGGGTGGCAGTCAAGGATGCTCTAGATTGGGCCAGAATCACCCAAGAGGGGGTTGGGGCTGGCAGAGTCGGGCTTTCAGGCCATCCTGCACTCCGTATAAAATATTCAGATTAGGTTTTCTTTGGGAGACAGTACGGGCCTGAAGCCTGCTTCCTTTCAGGTAGTTATTTTAGAAAATTCATTTTCCAGTAAGTGGTCAGAATTGGAGCAGGGAGAGTGCAAGTGTTCTATGTGCTTTTGGCATCTTATCCTGAAAAATTTCTCACACTTCAGTCCACCTGCTGAGCCAATTCTAGCTTGTGGCTTGTCTTCAGTGACGCAGGACACTGAGCCTCATGGCACATTATTAACTTCTGGCCTCTATGCTTTAGAGCTGGGCATGTGCACGTGTGACTCCCAGCAGGTCACCTCCTGAAAGCTGAGTGTGGTGCATACTCTGGTGGCAGGAAATGAAACTACGGGGGAAATTCTCCTTCCAGTGCCAGAGATACTAAGGGACAGCTTGAGAACACTCACCTCAAATACACCCGCCAAGTGGAGGAGGACTGATTTGGGATCGGCTTATTTATGCTGCTTGTTCTTAACATTGAGGCAACATGCAGGAGGCGCCGGGGCGCCTGGGTGACTCAGTTAAGCATCTGCCTTTGGCTCAGATCATGATCCCAGGGTCCTGGGATTGAGCCCCTGCCGTGCAGGGAGCCTGCTTCTCCCTCTCCCTCTGTCACACCTCCTACTCAAATAAACAAATTCTTTAAAAAAAAGGCAACATGCAGTTAGAGCCAGCAAAGGTTAAGAAAGCAAACTCCTTAATAGAAACTTTACAAAATATAGCTTTACTGAGATAGAAGTCACATTCCCCCAAATCCACTGTTTAAAGTGTTCAATTTGGTGGCTTTTAATGTATTCGTAGATTTGGGAAATCATCACCACAATCAGCTTCAGAACATTTGCATCCCCTGGAAAAGAAACCCTGTAACCATTAATATTCATTCTCCCCACCCCTGCCCACCAGCCCCTAGAAACAGCTAATCTCCCCTCTGTCCCATTGGATTTGCCTATTCTGAACATTTCGTATAAATGGAATCATAACATACGTGGTCTTTGTGTCAGGGTTCTTTCACTTAGTGTAATGTTTTCAAGGTCCATTCATGTTGAACATGAATATCAATACTTCTTTTTATTGCCCAATAATACTCTGTTGAATGGGGAGACCACATTCTGTTTACCCATTCATCAGTTGATGGACATTTGGGTTGTTTACAACTTTTGGCTATTATGAATAATGTTTCTGTAAGTATTCATGTACAAGTTTTTGTGTAAATGTATGCCTTAATTGTAGCAGAATTGCTAGGTCACATTTCTTAAATAACCTTTCAAACTTGCTTTTTTTGTGTGCTATTCTTGGGCCCCATATTCCTCTTCTTTGAATTCATATTCACTTCTGTGCTAAATGTTGCCTATGACTTGATATAAAGTTAATACATCTGAGACCCAGTTTAAAGTTCTTTGTTGAAATAATTAAAAACCACTCAATCAAAAGCGAAGTGATAATAAACTGAATCGTAAAAATCCTTATTATACAGTGTTACTACTAGATCATTTTTGCCTTTGCTCTCTTTTTACCAGGCTTCTCAACTTTGAAGATTTACAAAGATTTTATTTTTCTTTTCCAGAATCGCAATGAAATAAAAAATGGCACTATCCTTCGATTAACCACATCTCCAGTAAGTTGACTCGAGTGTATAGCTTTCCAGTAAATGCTTTGCTCTCCGGATCTGCTCTATGTAATTAAGAGATGTTAACTTTTGAGGGTTATGTGAGTGCAAAACAGAAGGTCTCTGGCATGCCCTCACATGCGGATTCTGGGTTGGCAGGAAGGTCCTTCCTTAGATTTCTCATTACAGAGGAGGAAGCTTTTATTTCAGGTAAAGAGCAAGGAAACGGACTTTAAGGTTTGTATTTGGTGGTCATTTCCGTAACTCTTACATTACAGGTGCGATAACTCCGCCCGGGTGGGTTTTACCCACCTGCCCAACACATCCACCTAATGCCGTCTAAGCAAATTCAGTCACAAACAAAGGAAACAAACCCAAAGACAGCCCATTACCTCTCTTTAAAGTCAGGGTGTGTCTATGTGGAAAAGTGCCAGTGGTGATGACGATTGGTAGTAATGCTGTTTGAGAAATGCTTGCCACTTAGTCTGTTTCATTGCCAGCTGATTCTAGATAAGACACTTTATAGTCTCCCCAATAAGAGCTGCTCACCAGAATGCTGTGGAATATTTAGGCTATTGTAGCTGGCTGTGTTGCTTATCTTCATCTTTCTTCCTTGCTTGTAGATACTTTGGATAGTAACATTAGCATATTTAGACTAGATTATTTCACAGTGCGCTTTATTGCTTTCCTAAAAAATAATCTGCGCAAAATACACCAAGTGTTACTATTTTCACTCTGCATATGTGTCAAAAACTGTGTCTAACTCTTATTTTCAGTTTCCACTGAAGCCATGTGGTAGGCTAAAAATAAATTTAAAAATTGGGAAAAGCATCTGGCTGAAGTTAAACTGTGGGTACTGTAACTACCACACATTCTTCTTGTTGAAAATTACATTAGAGGGGCTTAAAAACTCCCAAACATTTTACCCAATAACATCTTGAACCTAAACACGGCGACCAGCTCCACCGAATGCATGGCTGGAGTTGGCCAGACTGTCTTCTGACGCCTTCTTCTCCACTTACTGGAAGTCATCATTCATACTCATTTTTCAGTGGCCACATGATGAGCCGAGACGTTTTTGTCTGACTTAGCACTGACCTTACTTTAGTCAGCATGAATTAATGCTAATTTGACATTTGTAAAGCATGGTTTCAGCTGGTTTTTGTCGTTGCTGTTTATCCTGTTACAATTGCTCATCTGCTGGCCAGCAGAAAGAGTACACCTTGCCTTGTGTTGGGTCTTAGAATTAGAGAGGCTTGGTTTTTACACCGAGATCTGCTCTAAGCTGAAGAAGATGTTTGTTCTTTTTTTTATTGCCATGGGTTCATGAACGTTTCCACAATGTGAGCCACTCCTTGGAAGGTTAGGTATTTGGCAGGGTGAGGTTTTTCAGGGCTCCGAAAGTCTGTGCTCTTCAGACCGTGACCGACACATTCCCAGCTCGGTGAGTGGTAGGATGTGGAAGCCAGTGCACAGGGCAGTATTATAAGATGGGGTCCACCTAGAGGATCCTGGTTTACGTGTTCTAAAGAGCAGGGGTCCCCAAGCCGAATCACTGGTGGAACTCTAAAAATGCTGCTAAATTCATCTAAAAATGCTGCTAAATCCATCTAAAAATGGTAAATTCGGGTCTCTACAGAGAAATCAAATTACGATACCTAAGAAGGAGGTCCAGGAATCTGCATTTTAAGCACACATTTTATAATTTGGCTCTTAACCCTAGGGTCTAGAACTAGGCATTATTCTATAAGCAAGATATTTTGGCTCTGTAAATGTCACTTGTTGTTAGTAGTTTTTTTTAATTATTTTATGTTTAGCTGAGAAATATGGGTCAGCATATGCTAACTCTTTCACTTTTTATATACACACAAAAAATGTTAAAAAATAACATAACTGTCTCCATCAAATTTGCTAGGAAGTGTTAGTGTACCATAAAGAAGTGAACAAATGGTGTTATACCATAAAAATGTCCAGTTCTTTCCTCTACCTTGGCTGAACTCTCCCTAGAGTCAGACAGAATGTCACACACCTACATGTGTATGCATGTGTGTGCACATACGTACACACACTCTTGCTTTAAGTAATGTACACCTGTGCCGACTTCTGCCTCTGTGACCTTGGCTAAGTTGCATAACTTCTCTGGCCTTTCAGTTTCCTGTGTGCAGTGAAGATGGTGAGGACACCTACCTGATAGGATTACTTTGTAGATTAAAGGAATTCCTTCTTGAGGGTATTTAGAACAGTGGCTCATAAAAAGCCCCAGGTAACTTTGCTGATTTTATTACTAGTATTAACAGCCCCAAACACTGCTAGTCAGAATTAATACTGACAGCGAGATAATCTTTGAGTATTCCTTAACTATCATCATTTGTACAGTAAATGCTGATGTCTTGCTTGGAGAAAAATGTATTTTTCAAGGAATTCAAAATCATCCACTTGGTTTAAATATATGTTAATGCTGTATGCCCATTTGGAAATTGTAAGAACAGTGTATCTTTGAGTGATTTTAAAAGATGAAGTTGTTCTTGCTCAACTCTCCATTAACCCCCTTAAAAACATAGGATTTAGGGTTAGGGTGATTTGTCAGATATCTAGGGGTCTGTGAGTGAGTAGAGAGTTCTTGTTCTCCTCCTTCCATCTCCCCCTTCTTGTTTCTGAGGCAAGGTGTCAGTTGGTGGTTATAACTATGATGGGAGACCACTGTGTGTCTCTGACCAAGTTGGGGAGGGTGTGGGTTCATTCCTGTCTTGGTCCCTGAAGATTTGGCATTAGTTTCTCTGCTGGGTCCCCTTCTCTCCTGAGGGCTACTTCCAGGTGAAGTGGAGGGATACCTGGGCAGGGAGGGAGGGGACCCTGGCTATGGAGCCCATTGGGGTGGAGAACCTTTGCTGTCAGTACCTGGGTGGATTCCCTTCCTTCTGTCTACAGTCTTAACCCTGTTAGAGCTCACGGGAGACTCCTTGGATCATTCTCACGAGAGTCTGTTCAGAAGATACCTCACTGTTGGGGACAACTATACCCTCTTCCCCTTCCTCTGAAATATAACACGTTTCAAAGAAGAAAGCAAGTACCCAAGAGGGAGAATATGAAGATGGCAACGGCACATTGCAATTTTGAGTTAAATAATAAGTACAACAGATGTTGAGTTATTTCCATTAAGCAGAAATACAGGCAGAAAAATTTAATATTTTCTTTTTCTTCCTGTCTGCCCCAGCTGAAAAGTAGATATGAAAACCATTACTGAAATCTAAACTGTAAGTTATTATCCAGAAGGTCAGCTCCTCCAATATATTTCCATTCCTCCCTGCCCTGTGTATAGTAGCCAAGGGCAGATGCCGTAAAAAGTCTAATTTTAGGCAAAGTGGCTAATTTGGTTTCCAAATTATTTTATTTTATATTTATGCAGTCATTAGCCAATGCCTGTGAAACACATGGTGTTGAAAAGTGAAATTTATAAGTACCATTGTGTTGTGCTGGAAAATGTTCAGTAACCGGGAAAGATCATTTGGGTGTCTAATGAAGCTTTTGAACACGGAGTGAGGGCAGTTTTTACACATAGTATTGACTGAACAGGTGAACGTGTTGCATAAATTTGTGTAATTGTTTAACTAAACAAATAGCTTTTTGTCATTTGTAGATAATAATTTTACTTAAAAGGTAAATGTTTTCCACATTTTCCCCTCCTCACTGCCACTCCAGTTCCATTTCTGGGGCTTTATTGTTTTTGTGCTCTTGCTTTTCCAAGAGATGGAAATATGGGCTCTGTCAGGAAGGTGCCGATTCCCGTCATGAAGTGAACAGCCCATCCTGAAGGCCGAGTCATTATGGTCGGAAACCTGCCCTTGGTACAGAGTATGCATAGGGTCTGTGCTCTGGCCTCTGTGTCTTCGTTTTTCAATGAAACGGTGATTTTTTGTCAGTTGGGGTTTCCTCTGTGAACACTCTTCCCTTTGTTTCTGTCCTCAACGAGGCTCAAAACGCCCAGCAGCTCCACGAGCGAATCCAGTCGTCGAGTATGGACGCCAAGCTAGAGGCCTTGAAGGACTTAGCCAGCCTCTCCCGGGATGTCACGTTCGCCCAGGAGTTCATAAATCTCGATGGCATCTCTCTCCTCACACAGATGGTTGAAAGCGGCACCGAGTAAGCATCTTTTGTTCAGACTTTGAGTCTGTCCTATTCTCTCCAGTATTCTGGGTATTAGTTACTTTCCTTGTACTTGCAGTTTCTAGTTTTAAAGACCAGAAATTGACCGCTCCTCTCCCCCAAATCCTTATGTTCCAGAGTTTAGACCAGGTTAAAATAGCATCCCTGAAGTGATTTTTTAAAAAGTTATCATTTGAGGGGCACCTGGGTGGCTCAGTCGGTTAAGCATCTGACTCCTGATCTTGGCTCAGGTCTTGATCTCAGGGTCGTGGTTTCAAGCTCCATGCTGGGCTCTGCACTGGGCATGGAGCTTCCTTAAAAAATGATCATTTAAATGATGATATATATATCCTTAATTATTTAAAATTAAATACAATAAGTATTAAATACTGCGTGCAAAGAGTAGAAGTTGGTAGAATTTACGAAGATGTGAGGCTTGCCATTAAAAAATATATGGCAGCAGAATTCAAGTGAGGTATAATTCCTTCGGAGGGCAGGGAGTCCAGAGGTTGGCTCAGTTACAGCTCATGGAAAACTGACAGAGGGGGTGTCAGTGAGTGGGGCCTGAAGGAGTTCGAGTTCCGTCGCAGTCAGGAAAGAGATGGGCATTTCTCCTGGGGGAGCTCACATTCTCAGGGAAGGCTTTGATTCTATGGTGTGATTGGGGAGTGTAAGGAGCCGGATGGGGCTGACTCTTGCATATGTGGACAGATAGCTCCCCTGACCACTGGACGCCAGGGTAGGGTTCACGGGTATCTGCTCATTCCCAGCGACTGGCATTGACTGTTAGAGCATGTGAAGATGCCACGGAAGTTAATTAGATATTAAATGCTAAATCAGTGATGTGCAATGTTGGTATAGATATTTATGAGGAAAGAGTTAAGTATCCCTGAGAATTGGGGTTTAAGCCTGGGCCATTTACATGTCTCTTCAGTACCTGGTGATGCAAAGAATGAGCTGTTGACTGTGCGTGTTGCAGACCCATCCTGACCCTCTCCCTTCCTTCATTCTTTTGTTCCTTCGTCCCTTCCTTCCATCTCCTACACGTGGCCTCTGCAGGTGGCACTTGTGACAGTTTCTTTTTTTTTCTTATTGGCAAGCAGGCTCAGGTGATTTGGAAAGGGTTGATTGTAGACGGGTTTTTAAATTTTTTAAATTTTTATTTTTTAAGATTTTATTTATTTATTTGACAGAAAGAGAGAGAGAGATCACAAGTAGGCAGAGAGGCAGGCAGACTCTCTACTGAGCAGAGAGCCCGATGCGGGACTCAATCCCAGGACCTTGAGATCATGACCTGAGCTGAAGGCAGTGGCTTAACCCACTGAATCACCCAGGTGCCCCAGGTTTTGTTTACTTTTAAAAATATTTTTTAAAAGATTTTATTTACTTATTTGACAGGTCACAAGTAGGCAGAGAGGCAGGCAGAGAGAGAGGGAGAAGCCATCTCCCCGCTGAGTAGAGAGCCCCATGTGGGGCTCGATCCTAGTACCCTGAGATTTTGACCTGAGCCAAAGGCAGAGACTTAACCCACTGAACTACCCAGGTGCCTCTGTTTATTTATTTATTTTTAATGAGGGCTGAAACTCGGCTCATTAAATTTTCAGTGAACATCAAGTTGGAGCAGAGCAGGGAAACTCAAATTCTGGGGTTTATGGGAATCTTGGGGTACCTGCTATAAATTGGAGTTGGAGTTTGAAACGGCTCAGGGGAGGTTGAATAAGTTTTTGGATCTAGGGAACTTGACAAAGGAAAAGGAGAAAATGTTTCTTCTGTGTTGTAGGCCCCAGGCTGAGGTCTGGTGCAGTATGGGCCAGATCCCTCATTCTTTGGTAAGAGTGAGAAGGGGAGTGGGAGCTGTGATTATAAACACCTTCACTGGTCACTGTGGACGACTTCACGTGGCTGCCACATATGGAAGGTCCTGCAGAATCACTGATTCTGGTGGGACAGTGAGCCCCGAGGGGGGTGCAGCCTCAGTCACATTTACAGTGTGTTAAATGAATATGTAAAAATGCCCCCACATTTATTATCTGAGTCCCGGTGACTGATGTATCGCAAGTAGGGTGCTAGAGCCAGTCATAGTGTAACCTGTTAATACCAGGTGTTTTTTATCACGGATACCTAAGTATCCAAGGGCTTAAGTTCTTGAGTGTTCAGAATGATAGTGTTACTGCTTCTAAATTTAGCAGAATTGCAATCACAATTGCAATTATAGTGTGAAATATACTGAAAGCAGAGGTCCATGTGATTTATACCCTGAATAGAAGGCTGGGGCCGAGCTCTGGGACTGCCAAGACTGGCATTTATATATTTTGGCAACGAGGAAAAATGCACATTAGGAGCTCCAGGGTTTTTTTCTGTTGTTGTTGTTTTTTTTTTTATTTCCATTTTATTTGTTTGCTAGGCAGCCATAACAAAATACCACAGGCTGGGGAGCTTACACAACAGAGATGTATTGTCTCATAGTTATGCGGGCTGGAAGTCCAAGATCAAGGTGTTGGCAGCATTGTTTTCTCCTGTGGTCTCCTCGTTTGCTGATGGCCGCCTTCCAGCTCTGCCCTCACGTGGCCTTTCCTCTGCGTCCACTCATTCCTGGTCTCTCTGGCGGTCCACATTTCCTTTTCTTATAAAGACACCAGTCAGATTGGATTAGGACACACCCTCACGGCCTTATTTTAACTTCATCCCCTCTTTAAAGGCTCTGTCCCTAACTGCTGTCCCATTCTGAGGGACTGGGGGACAGGGGCTCAGATATGAATTCTAAGGGGACACAGTTTAGGCTCTAACACTCCTCACAGGGACCCTGCCCTTTCTGCTTGAGAAGAGAAAGAGTGAACACTGATAATGTGTATCTGTCTTGTCAGCATTATTGCTTAGTATCCGTGTCATTGCCTTGCCCTGTAATTCATCCTGACCTGTAGAAGGGCCCCCAAAGAGCCATTCCTCCTCGGACTGAGGAGGCACATCTGAATTCTGTCTCCGTGTTGCACACAGATAACTAGAGAGGATGTTGACACCACATGTCCTTTATGGGAACCATTGTCATTGAATTCCTTTTTTTTTTTTTTTTTTGAGAAGCGTTATTATAGTTATTAGTATTTTAACAATCTGTGATCTGCAAGCCATGTTAATTTGTTCCATGGAGCTGGGTTTCAGACAGACAAACGACCCGAGGCCAGATCTTGGGTGAGTTCTGGTTTGCATTTATCTCTCAGGCTTTCCCGCCGCCCCGTTTCTGAAAGGAACCGTGTCTCTCTGACTGGCGTTTAGTGTCCTCCTCACCGACTCGTGTCAGTTCAGAGTGAGGCTCCTTTTGGGGCTGGAGGAAGGAGGTGCTAGAGCCACGTGGCCTTCTGCCTCGTTCTGCTGGATCCCACAGCTCATTTTTAAGAAGCTGCTTATTCGACGGCCAGCCATTATTCAGCTCTTTGGCTCAGATTAAAAAGATGAGAGAAAGACATTTTTTTCTTTTTATAAGGAAGCCTGGCTTTTCAATTAAGCTTATAGCAAGACTTTAATTAATTAATAGGCAACTTTGGGAACAGAAACTGTACAAATTAAATAGATCCTGCAATTTGGAATATATTGCACCGTGACTCCTGGGCAGAGTTCCAGCGGGGAAAGCAGAGGTTGCCTAAGCAGGACCTGTGGAATTTTTTAGGAAACACTGAAGAAATGTAGCTGGAATTTTCCCCCTTACTTGGAGCCATAATGAGATTCAAAGATTACTCACCTGCTTGTCATTACTCAAGGCTGAGTTTTTAAAGGTCTCTCTCTCCAGTTGGCCCCAGAAGGGGCCATGGGGCAAAATGAGCAACAGAGGAGCAAGGGGAGTGTCACTTTGGCAGGGCACAGTGTCTAAAACCTGAACTGAATTTTTCCATCCTTGTGGAATTTAGAAATTCCCTTCCTAGTTTAAGCTGGAAACATATGTGTGGAAGCAAGTGAAGCTGTGGGGAAATGTGTTGGCTCAGCCTGAGTGAGGCAGTGGTGTCAGGTAAGGAAAGTCAAGAAACGGACAGTGTTTTTTTAAAAAGCAGGTATTTAGAGACTTCTCAAGGGGTTAATATCCAAAACCTCCAAAGAGCTCATATAACTCAATAACAAAAAACAGCCCGGTTAAAAAGTGGGCAGAGGATCTGAATAGACATTTGTCCAGAGAATACATACAGATGGCCAACAGGTACTTGAAAGAGGCTCCATATCACTTGTCTTCAGGGCAAGCAAACCCAAACCACAATGAGATGTTAGCTTACACCTGTCAGAATGACTGCTATCGAAAAGACAAGAAATAACAAGGGTTGGAGAGCACGTGGAGAAAAGTGAACCCTTGTACACGGTTGGTGGGACCGCAGATGGGTATAGCCCCTCTGGAAAACGGTGTGGAGGTTCCTCAAAACATTACAATTAAAATTACCATTTGATCCAGCAATTTGACGACTAGGTATCTATCTGAAGACAATAAAAACATTAATTTGAAAAGACACACACATCCCTGTGCTTATTGCAGCACTACTTACAATAGCCAAGATACAGAAACAACTGAGATGTCCACTGATCACTGATGGATGAATGGATAAAGATGGGACATATAGGTATAATGGAGTAGTACTCAGCCATTTGTGACAACATGGATGGACCTAGAGGGTGTTATACTAAGTAATACAAGTCAGTTTAAGGCAAATGCCACATGATTTCACTTACACATGGAATCTGAAAAACAAAACCAAACTAAGCCCAGACTTATCGTTACAGGGAACAGATTGGTGGTTGCTAGAGAGAAAAGAGCTTGGAGGGTAGGCAAGATGGGTAGAGGAGATCAAGAAGCACAAACATTCAAGTATAAAATAAACAAGTCACCGTGATGTAATGTACAGCATGGGGAACACAGGCAGTAATACTGTATTGACTTTGTATGGTGACAGCTGGCAAGTAGACACTGTGGTGATCCTTTCACGATGTATTCAAATGTGGAATTGCTCTGTTGTACACCTGAAACTAACATGATATTGCATGCCAGTTACAGCTCAGTACATGAAAAATAAAATGAAATATTTTATTTTAATTGAAAGAAAAGAGTCATACCTGCTACCCAGAGCCCAGTGTAGTGACTAACAGTGCCTTTCTTGGGCTTTCCATAAAACACCATGCTCTTTGTCTATGCCTCTACACACACGGTCAAGAGGATAGTTTATCTTGTGTCCTTCCAGTGCTAAACAGAAGAACGGGGGGAACATTTCCAGGAACGAAAGGGCAGGATTCTTACAGTTTCCTTCCCACTTGGCTATGTGACAGGAAAATTACGCTGTTGGAATATGAGTAAGTTGTAGCACCACCCTGGGCAGAGAAGTCAAGAGAAAAAAAAAGTTAAATTCATGTATTTACAAAAAATTCAAGATAGTCTTTTGAATTAGCTTTCTCTCCGTAAAAAAAAAAAATTATGTTATTTAAGAAATAAATATAAGTAAACAGAGGAGGAAAAATAAGAATCATTTGTAATCTGCCTTCCCAGAGACATTTTTTAACATTGTGGTATATAGCCTTTTTTGCATTTATCTGTGTGTGTTTTTTTTTTAAGATTTTATTTATTTATTTGAGAGAGAGAAAGTGAGAGAGATCACAGGGAGAAGCAGCAGACTTGCCACGGACTGATTGGAGAGCCCAATGCTGGGCTGGATTCCAAGACCCTGGGATTATGACCTCACCCGAAGGCAGATGCTA
The DNA here is from genome assembly GCA_003697995.1 of Taxidea taxus jeffersonii. Classification (NCBI taxonomy): domain Eukaryota; kingdom Metazoa; phylum Chordata; class Mammalia; order Carnivora; family Mustelidae; genus Taxidea; species Taxidea taxus. The sequence continues at coordinate 42,673 of RCUC01120964.1, forward strand.
AACTGACTGAGCCATCCAGGAGCCCCTTTTTTAAAAATTTCTTTTAGGTATACACACACATGCACAGGCTTTGCAAAAGAAGAATTACAATGTTCACACTCTTTGTAGTTGGCTTTTTGTACCCAATAATATTTCCATGTAATTAATATTATTTCCATCATCATTTGTGTTATTTGTATATTATTGCATTTTTGAACTTTGTTGAGGTACAGTTAAGGTACAATATGATAACTTGAAGGACATGCACAGTATGGTTAACCATTCCACTGTTGTTGGATATTTCCATTATCTTGGGGTCTTTTTCACATTCTCTAATCAGTTTTTCTTCTAGAAAAATCTTTGCGAATATTTAAATTATTTTGTTGGAATATGATTCCTGATTCAGAGGATTTTTTAAAAGATTTTACACATTTACACTTTTTTAAAAAGATTTTATTAATTTGAGAGAGAGAGAGAGTGCATAGGGTTGGGGAGAGGATCAGAGGGAGAAGCAGACTCCCTGCTGAGCAGGGAGCCCAATGCAGGACTCAATCCTGAGACTCCAGGATCATGACCTGAGCTGAAGGCAGTCACTTAACCAACTGAGCCACCCAGGCACCCTAGGATATACACATTTTAAATCTGTTTTACAAATAAGAACAGCCCTGTAGCTCACTGAAACATCCTTATTTATACTTTACTACTTGTGGGGCAATCTGTCCATTTCTAACACCCTGGCCAGTACTGGGCTGGTGGTCCCTCAGGGATTCTAGCTTTCCTATGAAAAATAGCAGTGAGATAGTGAGGGGTTCTCATTAATCTGGGGAATTTACAAGTGCTTTTTTTTTTGGTTGAAGTCATTTCTCCAAAATTGGGCAGGATTAGAAACCGTGGAGAGAGTTCCAGAGTTTATTTGAGAGATACGTCAAAAGCCTCAAGTAATTGTCTTAAAAAACAATGTTAATTGTATAAATTATTAGTCCCCTCCCCATTCTGTCCTACATATGGACATAGATGAGGACCTTTGACGGTGCCTATGTATAGCTCTGTGTGTTTGTGTTTATAAAAATTGTTGTCAGCATTCATTAACACACAGTTTCATATGATACTTTCATTATGCGACTCATTTTCTCCAGGCCCGAATCAGAGCTACAGCCATTCCTTAGGAGATGTGCAGATGGATGTATGACTTGAATTAAGCACCTGAATGATGTCTTGGCATTGATATTGCCTAGCACCCACAGTTGACAGTGGATTTGTGGATTTTATTCATTTAGTTAAGTGTGTATTAGTTGCGTGCTGAGTGTTTCTGATGCGAGGTGAGGCACAGCGAAGGTGTGTGGGGGAAAATACAAAGATGGATATGACAGTTTTGGACTATGTTTGACCTTTTTTGAACTTCATCTTCACACAAAAGAGGACTTCGTTTGTTTTTTTTTGAAAGTAACTTTGTTAACCTCTGCGGACATGGATTCTCAGCTCTAACTTAATGCTCTTAATTCTAAGAATTTGGTGTCTCTCGTAAACCTTGGCTGTCCTGGAAGGCCCAAGCCAGGCCAAGTTGATGAGCAACTTGCTGTCGAGCAGCTAAGTACAGGTCACACAGTGCGTGTCCTGCACTTCACCTTGGACAGAGGCCTCAGGGAGGAGCCAGCGGCTTCCTGGACAGAAAGAAGCTGCTCCGTGTGGTCTTTGGGCCCCAGCTGTGAAGACTGCTGGGTCTCCCCAGATCCATCTGCCCGATTTCTTGGATTCCGCACTCCGCAGAGTGCAGGGAGTTCCAACTGGAACAGCCCGTCTGGGGCCTGGCCAGAAATTTGCATCACGAACATGGAAGAGGTCAGTCCTCTTGGGCTTTGTCAGCAGTTATGCAGCAGAAAATTCCTTACACTGGATCTTCCCCCTTTCCATCGCTCTTTGCTTTGTCCCTGGGTCTTTGTCTATCTGTGCAGCCATACCCCAGCAGACCTCAAGTCAAGGGTGCATGATAGTCCAGTGAGGCCAAAGAAAAGACCCAGAGATAGCAGTTGAGACAGGTTGATTGGGGAAACTTGTAAACAAGGAGTACCGAAGCAGTGAAGAAAGCATCCGCTGCTGGGATCTCTGTGCAGGCAGCTTTGACAGCACAGAAGCTTAGCCTGGCAGCTGTCTTCGGCCTCTCCCTTCTCACATGGCCAGTGTTCCAAGGAGATCAAGGCCTGCCATCTGGACACCCTTCGGTGCAAAGGAGACACTCTGGGCTGGGCATCCCCGGGAGCCCCTGACCCTGAAGGCTGGACAACACATTCTTCTACACATTCTGCTTGATGGGAATATATAGAGGGAGGTGGGATGGGTATGTTCTCAAGATAGTGACTAACAGAGATGTTTAGGGTGAGCTTGCCCAAGCAAGCTATTCAGCATCACCCTGGAAGCAAAAATGGAAACGAGACAAGGTTTCACAGCCTATTTAGAGAGGAACTTATCTTCTGCCAGGGAATAGAATGTCGTACGTTGGCTCAGGTGAGAGGCTTCTGGCTACCCTGAAATGTCAGCCTTTCTAGACTCATTTGTTCCTGGTCATATTTCTTTTAAAAATGAGTATATTGAGAGACAGACAGACAGAGAAGACAAGCAGGGGGAGTGGGAGAGGGAACCTGAGCAGGGAACCTGATGTGGGCTCTATCCCAGGACCCCGGGATTGTGACCTGAGCCAAAGGCAGATGCTTAACGACTGAGCCACCTAGGTGCCCCCAGGGGAAAGACTTTTATACAGAAGAGGAAGAAGCAAAACAAAGCAATTATTTGATTGGCTGCAACTTAGAGTCTGGCTGGATGTTTGTGATTGGTTGTCCATAGATAGTGTTTTGTTGTTGTTGTTGTTGTTTTGTTTTGTTTTCAACCTTGTGGCATTTACAGGCTTAGATTTGGGTTTGCTTATATAGGCCTCCAGCCTCAGGGCCACCCCAGTTAATGGTTTCCTTGTTTGATTAACTGAACAGTTCCCTACTGACTGGAAGAGTGGCAAGATCAAGTTTCACACTTGTCTCTGTTGTGTCCAGATAGCACCTTCGCACCAGGTGTTCTGTCTTTTCCTGATCTCGTTCCGTATGAAATGATTCCTTAAGGGTTTCCTTTTCTCTCCTGATTTTGGCACTTTTTAAGATGATAGGTCAGCCGCTTTTAGAATACCCTCCAGTTTGGGTCTGTTAAAAGGGAATTCATTACAGGTCATTTTTAGGAAAAATAAAAAGTATGGCTCTCACACAGCTATAACACTGGACATGAGTGCAAACGGTTTTACTCATGTGAAGTGAGGGAACGAGGCAGATGTTTTAACGGTTTCAAAGGAGAAGTCAAAAAGGGCAGCAATTCATGTGAGGCAAAGGGATGTTGAAATCAATTGTAAAGTAGAGGCCAACTGCATTTTCACCTGCAACGAGGAGGTCCATAATATCACTACGAGATGGGACTCCATGTACGTATTCACCAGCTGCCTACACCTAGAGACAACTGGGCTGGCATCTGAGAACTGGGAAGAGTATGCACAGTTTCCCATTGGAACACAGGTGTTTTTATCTGCGGGTTTATCCTGTATTGGTTTGTTGTAAACCCATATTGTACATCTTTGGCTGGAATATCACCGATGCTTGTGATTTCTCCATTACAGCCTGTGGATGCACTCGATGTCTTATCACTGGTGTTCACTTCAACCACTTAAGAGAGCACTTTCCAGGAGTCTCTACTGTAACACGTTTATCTCACTTTGTAATTAATTAATAAATAATTTTGGAATGGTTGCGGGATGGAGGATAGAAAAGAGTACAAATCAGGTTTGAATGTTTTCCCCCAGAGATTTGGCTCTGCAACAGTATCAGCACACCACTCTTTGAAACAGTGGACTCATTCGGTCCTGTTTAATTCAGTAAGCTGTGATCTGCCACTGTTTTATTTATTTTGGTACACAGGCTGTCCCAGATTTAGCTATGGAAGCTTCAAGCAGCATTCTGTGCCCTTCTGACCTGTCTCCCATTATTCTCTGGGCATTTCATTCCTTTCTGCCTCGTTCCAGGCTTATCTAGAACTTTCCTTACTTCAGTCCTGGCAGGAGTCATTTCTACAAGGAGCCCAGTTCCTTTTAGTGGATGGTAGTGCTCAGCCCTTGGGAGGGGGCCTAACCTCTGCTCAGGTGTGCCTCCCTGTGGTGGGCTGGTCACCTACTACTTCTACCCTGCCCAGCAGCTTTTTGAAGGAGGGAAGGAAGAAAGTTAATATATACATATATATATATAAATATATATATATATATATATATTTTTTTTTTTTTTTTTTTTTCCAAAGGCAGGTCAAGGAGGGGAATGGGAGGAGGAAGAAGAAGATGGCTATATGCATTTTTTTTATACCTCCTCCCCTGTCCCTGATTTACCAAACACAAGATTTGATCTCCTGTGGTCAGTTAGGTTTCTGAAGTGGTTACATTTTATGTGGATGAAAATGAAACTTCACTTCATCTGAAGAGCCAAATCATTCATCAGCTGCTTATTATCTGCTCTGCACGGGCCTGACATAGTTCTCAGTCACAGTGAAGGCCTCTGCCTGTAGGGAGCTGGAAGAACAGTGAGATGTCCTACCTAAGTCATACTACAGCCGATGTTTCTCTCAGCATGTGGGGGTATGAGTGCCGCCCTCAGTCTGGTCAGAGAAGGGGAATCAGAGGTCAGGTAGGGTTCCCAGAGGAGCCTAGAATCTGGGGAGTTTGGAGTAGAACTTAGCTAGTTGGACAAGCTGGTTAGAGGGGAAGGGTATTCCAAACAGAAGGAAGAACATACTTAAGACCAGAGAAATATGGCAGACTGGAGGGACGGAAAGGGGTTTGATAGGATGAACATCACTTGTTTCTTCATCTTCTTGACCCCAGTTTTTCAGAAGCATAGTTGCCCTTTCTTGCATTTTTTGCAGGGTACCATCACAGAGTTCCATCTGTTGTCCAAGACTAGTGCAGTATCTTGTGATATCTTCCCTGCAAAGAGGCAATCTTTTCTCAAGAAAAGTCAAAGTGAAATTAGTGGGCATTTTTCCAAAGAAAGATAATCATTTATTCAGTGTTGAGCTTATACTTAAGAATTGGTCTAGTACCTTTTGGCTCCGCTTTTTTTTTTTTTTTTTCATTGAAAATATGCCCGGTCTTATATCTAGAGATTTTCTTCCCACTGAACACATACTCACTCTGATCTAAATGGAGTGTTCTGGTTGCCTTTACTCTTAAAATTAATGCAGCAGGTTGGTTACAGTAGTTTAATTCCTAGCTTTTGATTGTTTCTTATCATTGGGGGAACACCAATATATTACTTTGAATAATGTCTTGAAATGAATAAAGTCATTTACACCATGGCAGTTAACATCTCCCCTCTATGTAATCCTGACCTTTCTTCAAGATATGTTCTTTGTGTAAAATTTATTGCTTTCAAATATGCTCCTCATATGTTTTTTTTTTCCAAATTTTGCAGACGATACCAGAAATTGCAGAAGATCATGAAGCCTTGGTAAGAATTTATGATCAATTAATACAGACGATGTAATACTTCTTCTTCTCTGCATAATTAAACCCTGTCCTCTGACTGACCTTATAACTATGCATCTAGATATTTTGAGTGATTTTTTTGTTTGTTTGTTTGTTTGATATTCTTACTAACAGGTTCTTCAAAAATTTGTCCCCCTCCCACTTTTCTTTTGGTTGGTGGCCAGAAGGATATTTTATGTTTGTAGCCACACAATGATTACAACAGAATTGCTATCCTTCTCCGGGAGCAGGGCTAGGCATAATTTTATGTATTACTTTAAACAAAAACTTCCTTTTTTGTGGCCTATCTGATGTTCAAAGTTAAAAGTCTTTGATTTTCTTCAATGGCTCAGTATGAAAAAGATCCACATTAAAAAAAATTCAGGATTGAAGTATGGTATGAAAATTATTTACTCGGAGTCTCAGAAAGTGTTCAGTCCCCTATCAAGTGAATTGTATGATAATTGTGTCTGGAGATCTCAGAACTTCTTTCTTAGTATTTTTCCTCCTCAGTGCCTTTCTTGTCCACTGAGCAAGGTGAGTCCAAACACGGTCTAACAAACTCTTTATAGTGGGCGGAACAAATTTCCATTTTGCAAAGTTTTTAAGCAGATAATTTCAATTTGAGAAGCAAGACTGAGCAACATCTGAAAATATGTGTCTTATTTTCTCAGTCCTCAGAGAAAATTCCAATCACCTTCAAGTGCATAAAACTGGTCTCAGTCATTCATCTTCCCCTACCCTTCCACATAAAAAACAAAGTATATACTCCTTAGTTACTAAATCCTAATAAAGTGGAAAGCACTATTGAATTTTTAGGGTAAAAATTTTTAAATATTCTTTTGATATATGTATTTAATATAGTAGGCACACTTAATGGTAATGGCAGCAAAAGCCCTCTTTTATGAGAGTTTGTTCTGGGCACCGTCTCAATGTTTACACTCATTACTTTTAATTCACACTTCTATCCACTGCACAAGATCAGTATAATGAGAATTATTTCACTGATGCAGAAGTTAAAATCAGGTGGTGGAGATGGGACTCAAACCGAGTTTTTCTCTAGCAACCTGATATGACTTGCTAGTGTCGGGGAATTTGGGGGCTCTGAAGCCAGAGTAATTTCTTAAAATTTATCTGCCAATAATTTTAATCTTTTGGTATATAGGGATGCTGGAAGTGTGACTACATGGGAACCATGATTTTCATTTTTCAAGCACAGAATAAATCAGTGTTCAGGGCCTTCATTTTGGTAATGGCAGAATATCTTAATTAGACTAATACAGATAGCAATTATAAAATCTGGACAAAGTAGTGTAAACAAAAACACCTAAAAACAAATGCTTGAAGGAACTGGATAGCAACCCAATCAACCCTTGGAAGAACAAATGAGTCTCAGATGAGATTTATGTGTTTGTAGCTTTTCCCTGAAGATCCCTGCTCCTGCAGTTAGCATGGGGTGGCTGAAAGCCTGAGTCTTGGTAGGACACTAAGAAGATACAGTTTGGGGCTGACAGAGCAGCTACCTTATGAGGAGAAAGCCATGAAAGGAGGGAAGTTCAGAGGATATGAGACCCCCATATCAACATATAACTACGTGTAAAATCGGCCCAAGTCAGTAGTGTGAATGTACATGTGTGTAGGTATAGATGTGTATGAGAAGCCTGGGGGGGCCTGGTAAAAACAGCAACTGGAAATGAAAAGAATTGAGAAGAGATTTAAACTGCCACCACAGAATTTGGGAGTTTGATTCTAGCTAGGTTTATTCCTGCTCTAACAAAATATTCTTCAGAAGAATAAAATTAAAATTTCGAGACTTGGCAGTCTTTTATTCCCAGTGTTCAGAATATAATAAAAAAATTACTAGATATTTGAAGAAGAAGAAAAGATGACTCATTCTTAAGAAAAACAAAATAAAGCAAGTGCCAGAAGCTGAGCCTGAGATGACCCAGGTGTTGTAATTAGCAAATGAAGATTCTAAAGCAACGTTTGTCACTATATTAAAAGAAGAAAGCATTAGTGTGGTGTGTACACAGATGAGAAGGCTTAGCAGAGAAATGGAAACCATAAAAAAATAACCAGTTGGAGATTATAAAACTCGATCCTACAACCTTGAGGTCATGACCTGAGCCAAAACCAAGAGTTGGACGCTTAACCGACTGAGCCGTGCAGGTGCCCCCAGCGCAATGTGATTTTTTAAAAGGAAATTGCAAACCAATCCTAAAACTTGAAGGAAACGTATAGGACTTAGAATAGCCAAAACAGTCTTGGAAAAAGCAACAAAGATGAACCAAGTTGGAGGATTTCATTAACTGACTTCAAGACTTCCTATAAAGTTACTAACACACTGGGAATTTGCTGTAAGGGGGTAGACAGATCAAAGGAACCGAATAGAGTCCAGAACTGATTTGCAGTTAAATTTTTAACAAAGGAGCCAAAAGAACATTTGCACACGAGTCATGCTACGAAAATGAAGGCCAAGGGTGGTTTAGCAATTTTTAACCTTTTATGTATATAATTTTTACCACATACACGAGAAAACATTTGGAAAAATTCAAAGGGCAAGGGAGAACTATATTCATTTACCTTGGGAATTAAGGATATAGTGCGTATGACTTATTGATAACTTTAAAAGTGGCTTTTATTTCCATCTTTTCTCCACCTCTGCCCTGGGAATGGCACCCAGTCAAAATGTTTGGAGGCACTATTCTTTTACAAATTTAGCTGCTTAAATTTGAAATGCTTCAAGATTGGCTGTATTTAGTTGGAATGAAGATGGTCTCTACCGAGTTGATGAGAAACATTTATTTGAATCGTTCCAACACACATGGTGTGTTGGCTGTGACATGTCTCTCACCAGAATGTAAGTTTGCAGTCGGCTTAATCTGTGGCAGTCGGTACTGCAAAATCTTTAGCTTAGCACTTTATAAAAAAATAAAGCAAACAAATAAAAGTGCTCCTGCCTGTGCCATGTGGTTGGGTTTTACTCGTAACCCTTTTAGCCTTGATCTTGTGCACGTGGCATTGACTTCAGAAAGAGAGCCTTTCTCTTGCCTTTGCCTTTGGAGCCTCAGTCTCTCCTCTAGGGGTGAGAGTCAACATCTATGTCAGCGTTCGATAAGGGCTTTTATAGCTGCATCATTTGAAAGTAGATGATTGATTTGGAATGTAATAAAATTTTAGCATGGCCATTTCTCTTTGCAATTGAGGATTTGAGGTTGAACTAAAAAAAAAAAATTCTCTCTTGTGAAAACCTAGTATGCCATCTAGCAACCAGTCACAAAGAATTATATTTATGTTATATATGCACTCTCTCTATATATAAGTATATTATATGTGTGTATATATTTTTATAATGTAATAAATAATATAACACTTATATATTTAATAATATCTTTATATGATATATAAAATGGAGTTGTATGGTCTGATAACGTATACAATATATTTTAAAATATGATGTGTATAAATGAGATATTATTACATAATATTTCTATAAAATATGAATACAAATGATACAACACTTATATACAATGTTATTAGATGGACTAAGGGAGCTATCCCTACTCTGGGCATCTTAGTGTGTAATGTGGAAGGAGCTTCTCCCACTTACCAATCAGTCATACTTATGGAAGACAGCAAAGCCCAGAAAGGCCTATCAGCAGTTGCAGAAATGGCACTCCACCTCCTTCACAACCATGGGGATTGAAATCCTGGGCCTAAAAGCAAAGCTTGCAGATCTGGAAACCAAGTGATACCCTTTCTCTTTCTCTCCATCATTCCTCCCAAGTCCTTGCAGCCTGTCTGAGGAGCCCGAGGGCAGAGTTCCAGAGCATTTGAGGAAGCGGGACAATCCCTAGGGCTTAGTAAGGCCACTCGTATTATGGGCCCCTCCAGTGGGGACCAGGGTCATTTTACCTTCGGATAATTAGAGAGCATAAATATAACTTATATTTTGTTTCTAAAGCAGCTAAAGAAGACGAACACCCTCTCTGTTCTCAGTCTCAACTAGCTCCAGGGGGTATAAAGAAGGGTTTGATTGCAGTAGCATGTGCTTTCCTTTGTCACTGTCTCAGTGCTGGTGCTGTGAGTGACAAGACGAGGCCGTGTTTCCACTCTATGGAGGCCGCGGGTGCCATTCTCCAATGTCATTTACATGGGAGTCTTGTAGAGTTGAGATCTTTGAGCTTGCCAGGTATAAGCGAATAGAAACGATTAGTTACCATATGCTTGTTTTCCCCCTTTTTAAGCAAAAAAGAAAATAAATTAGCTGATACTGGTTATGACTAATGTTATAATAAAGTAATACATTAGCTAATATTGTTTACTATGAGTACTGTACATTATCATGTAATAACGTTTTCACAGCAATACTAATGCCAACACACTTTATTAATAAGTCTTACTAATTGCTTTTATACCTGACTCTCTTATTTTCCTGAGGCAGTTTCCTTTTTTTGGTTTTATTTTTCCCCCCCAATCTGACATCTGGATTTTCTTGTGATTCATTGTAGAGTCATTTCTGGATTTTTAAAAAAACTTTCTTGCTACTCTTTTTAACCCCTTTTTCATCTTTCTCCTCCTTATGTATTCTCCTTCAAGTATGTTTGGGTTTTCTGGTTTGGAATTTATTTTGGGGGGCGTGCCATCTGGGGATCCCCTGTGAGATTGGTATTGCCAGTCTGTAACTCAGAGAAGCCTTTAAAAAAAAGTAGTTCTGGCCTGAATGGTTTGGCTTTCCTTGCTTTCCCCTCCCACCACCCCCCGCCCCTCCCCAGCCCCGTCTCCAAGGACAGAGAATCCTTAACACAATGAAGGCAAACATTTGAAGATCCTGGACTTTGTTTACCTTCCTACAAGATCACTTTTGTGTAACGGATCACAGCTAATGCATGTTGCTATTATGCACTACACACTGTGGGAAGGGCTTGAAGTGTGGCTTGTTCTGTTCCCCCAGAAATCTCGAATCAAGCATCACCACCACCACCACCATCAGTAAGGAAACTGAGGCACAGCCTGTGTGAGTAAGTTGCCCGCCGAGCACTGGAGAGGAGACTGCTGTCTGACTCCACATAATGGTGTCTATCCGTTCCATCCCATCCTCTATGATCTCTGGTAGCTTCAGATCACGGTCTTCTCCTGACAACCTCGCAGCCTTTGAATGAGGCAGAATTCCCAAAGTCATGCTTGAGGTTATGAGCCACCCTCTTAGGAAAGCGACGAAACTGTTTTCAAAGAAACGGGAGACTGTTTTCTGTTCTGTTAGCAGAAAATAGATGGGGAGGTTCAGTCTAAACATTCCATGAGCCTTTGTAGTATAGCAGTTGTGGCGTGTTGGAGTCTAGAGATTCAAAATCTAAACAACCAGCTTCATTTATTTATTTTAAATCAAGCGCGTGAATCTGTGAGGTTGCGTGCAGTGCAGACATCCTGGTGGGCCTCATTTAGGGTACTTGGAGAGAGTACTTGCCTTGAGAGTTAACGTTGATGATGACAATGATTTATGGTAGAGGTGAGTTTTTGTAAAAGATTCTGAATGTCTGTTAAGTGTTGTTTTGAGAACATTAGAAACCAGGATATTGCCTGATCAGGGATAGGAGTGGAGCTGTTTTAAAAGGATAGTGCTTTTGCCTGAGTGTGTCTGATCTCTGTTTTGATTTCTAACCCACACATTAGACCCTCCAGACAGCCGTCCAGATCACAGCAAGTCTATGGCCAGCAAATAATGATTATTTTCACAGATATTCTATAATAAAGGTAAAATGCGGTGTACCTGGGTAGCTCAGTCAGTTGGGTGGCTGCTTTTGGGTCAGGCCATGATCCCAGGGTCCTGGGATTGAGTCCCTGCATCAGGCTCCCTGCTCAGCAGAAAGCCTGCTTCTCCCTCTCCCTCTGCCTGCTGCTTCCCCTGCTTGTGATCTCACTCTCTCTCAGTTAGATAAATAAATAAAATATTTAAAATAAAATAAAGACAAAATGCTGGCCAGTGTAATATAGAAATGAATATGTTTACTTGCATATATATTTGTATCTATGTGTTTGTGTGTGTGTAAGCACTCAAACACACACACACACACACACACGTATATATAATATAGACCACTCAAATCCTCTGCCAAGTGCTAGTAATCTTACTAGAATTATTTCTGATTATCAGCTACCCATGTTTAATAAAAGAAGCACATTGCCCTCTCTTGGCTGAGAAGCTTTAAGCTATCTTTCACTGAATACTTACATGCTATACATGTTATTAAGTACAGTACAAACAGTCCTGTGTTAAACAGGTGTCACTCTTTAGTTTTTCAACTGGGAAGACAGAGGTTCAGAGAGGTTAGGGAATAGCCCAGTGAGACATAGTTTATCAGAGTGAGAGTCCATAGGAGTTCAGTTCTGTGCCACTGAGGCCCTGGCTTACCTGTTAAGCCCACCAGCCTCTTTGCCCTTGACTCACTTTTTTTTTTTTAAGATTTTATTTATTTATTTGACAGAGAGAGACCAGGCAGAGAGTAGGCAGAGAGGCAGGCAGAGAGCAGGGAGGGGGAAGCAGGCTCCCTGCTGAGCAGAGAGCCCGATGTGGGTCACGATCCCAGGACTCTGAGATCATGACCTGAGCTGAAGGCAGAGGGTTAACCCACTAAGCCACCCAGGCACCCCTTGACTCACATTTTTGATGAAATTTCCTATAGCCCAGCTGCTTATCTCAGTGATCTTTCACAGTTCTGTTGTATTCACTTTTCTGAACCTTTCTCACTTCTATGCCTGTCCTTGGGCTCAGCTTTCGGCCCATCTCCATTAATCCTCTTTGTGTTTTCCAGCTTTGGAGACATGCTGTCCTTCACCCTGACGGCCTTTGTTGAGCTGATGGACCATGGAATAGTGTCCTGGGATACGTTTTCAGTGGCATTTATTAAGAAGGTAATGCAGACTATGCTTTTCTAAGGCTTCAATTACTTTCATGTTGCTCTGCTTTGGAGAATATTGTGTCATTGTGTCCTTTGGTTTCTTTGTGTTAAAGGTAGGCGTGGGCACCTAACTCCTATGTGGAGCTGATATTGTCCCCGCACCAGGATCATAAGGGCTGGGACGTGAGAACCCACAGTCAAGGGAAATCAAGGTGTCATGTTATTAACACTTGCAGACGCAGTCCCTGTGGATTCCCTGTCCAGGACTCGGTTGTTTTCAAGACCTAAGCAGAGTTCCTTCTGTTCTTCTTAAACCTTCTGCCCTCAATGAAGTATTCAGGGAGTGGGAAAGAGGCAGAGTATATTGATCTCTTACACCCATGAGTTTAAAGCAGGAATGTAAGAGAAGGGGGTGTGCTCAGGTTCATCTTCTTAGGTTGAGCTCACTTACTTGTAATCACAGTGCAATAAAGTCTCTGGGATCAGAGCCTCCTTCTTTAGGAGGAAGCTAATAAAGGGCTGGAAAAGTGGACTTGGTGTGGGAACAGCGCCCACCATTCCCTGCAGTTACGTTGTGTTAAGACGCATTTGCAAACTTATAATTCTGTTTACAGTCTTTGACCAACAAGTAAATAGTTCTGCCTTAATAACTCCTAAATATGACATTGAATCATGGATCATGATTATTTATTAACTTAATTTATTTTTCTTCTCTCTGTAATTGTGAAATGGTTTATAGAAGTATTGGCATGGGGCGCCTGGGTGGCTCAGTGGGTTAAAGCCTCTGCCTTCGGCTCAGGTCATGATCCCGGGGTCCTGGGATAGAGCCCCGCATTGGGCTCTCTGCTCAGCGGGGAGCCTGCTTCCTCCTCTCTCTCTCTGCCTGCCTCTCTGCCCACTTGTGATCTCTGTCTGTCAAATAAATAAATAAAAATCTTTAAAAAAAAAAAAAAGAAGTATTGGCATTTTTCTTCCTATTGTTGTATTGGGAGTAAAGAGACATTTGGAATTTATTAATTTATTTTATATGTATAGATTTCTTGGAAGAGTTTTTAAAATAAAGACTTTCAGAGAATCTGTGCAAAAGCTGGAAAGTCAAAACGAAATCCAGAAGAGCTCCTTGAATTTTTTAAACCTTTTATGTTGAAATCATGTAGACTTATAGAAAAGTTGTACGAAATAATACAGAATATTCCCATATGCCGTTTATCCAGCTTCCCCTAGGTTAACATTTTGCATAATGATGGTACAATGAACAGTGGTGCTATACCATTACCATTTTTATTTTGGCTTTGCCAATTTTTCTAATAATATCCTTTGGTTAAGGACCCGATCCTGGATCCCACACTGCATTTAGTTGTCATGCCTCCTTAGTGTCCTCTAATCTGACAGTTCCTCCATTTTTCCTGGTCTTTCATGACTTTGAAGTTTTGAAGAGTACCAGTCAGTTATTTTGTAGAATGTCCATCAATTTGGATTTGTTTGATATCCAATGGTTAAATTAAGGTGATGCATTTTTGTATTTATAATGCACGGCTTCCATTTCCTTGGCTTTCTCATCTAGAGTTGTTCTGGCAAGAATACCAGAGAAGTGATATTGTGTCCTTGTTAGCACATTGTACTGGGGTACGTGATGTCGATAGGCATTAGTAATGGTGACGTTGACCTTGATTATGTGGTTGAGGTGGTATCTCCTGGGACCCCTTGTCATGAAGTTACTCTTTCTCCTTTTGAAATTAATCCATATCTTGAAAGACATACTGCCTTAAACTGAAGGGTACAGGAGAGCCCTAATCAGCTGAGTGAGGTGTTGTGAACAGAAGCACAGATCGGATGCTTGCACGTTGTTGCATGTGCATTTCAGATGAGAGCTGATGGGAACCCAGGGCCTTCTCAACAGACCTCTGCATTCTCTTTCCTTCTGTAAGGGCATCAAGCCAAAGGAGATGATTGATGGGAAACACTAGAAAAGAAAGCCTCTTTTTGCCTGTATTAGACAGTGGTATGAATTGCTGAAGAGAAACAACTCTAGATGAGAAAGCCAAGGAAATGGAAGCCATGCATTATAAATACAAATAACAAATTGCAGAGTTCTGTCCTTCTAGGCTAAAAGATCTAGAGAAGTAAGTTCAAATCTGAAGATACTGGGCTTTGTGGATTTTTTATACTTAACAAAAATTTTAACTCATTCTGGATTTACGGCAGGCCTTTCTTTCCTACATCCAAATTGCCTCACTTGTCTGTTGTTAGAGCCTCTTTTGCTCTGAAAACAATGCTGTCTTGAATGAGAATTCATTAAAGTTATGTTGTGCTTTCATCCGTAGTATAGCTCTCACTTTTAAAAGATTTTATATATTTATTTGACATAGAAATAGAGGAGAGAGCACAAGCAGGGGGTGGAGTGGGAGAGGGAGAAGCAGGCTCTCTGCCAAGCAGGGAGCCCGATGTGGGACTCGATCCCATGACCCTGGAATCATGACCTGAGCTGAAGGGAGAGGCTTCACGGACTGAGCCACCCATGCGCCCCCATCCACAATATCTCTTTTGATCTCACAGCAGCCCTTTCCAGAACAGAACAGGCTGTCTTGCTACTCCTGGCCAGGAGGCGAGGATGTAGTCAGTGGCTTGGGGAGGTTAAGTGATGGCATAGGGAGTGGAGTGCCATCGATCCCATGGTTAAGGGCTCCTTCTGCATGTCATGCACCTGTGCTTTCAAGTGGTAGAAAAAGTAACTCCTGAAGACTTGTTGAACCAGCATCACCTATGTTCAGCCCTCCCCGACCTCACTGGTATGGAGTTGAGTGATTTCTTCTGCTCTCCATTCTCCTTGGATCTTGTGTGCCCCTGTGCTAACACTTACCACATTCTGTGGATTCTTTGTTCTTTTTACTGGCTCCCACTAGACCATGAGTCCCAGGAGGCTGGAACCACAGCTTTCCGCATGACTTTATCCTTGGGGCCTGGCACAGAGTAAGACGTTAATACATTTCTGTGAAATGAGTGAATGAAATTTGTTTTGGAAGCATTTTTTAAAACCCTGATGCTTGAAGAAGAGAAGGAATATAGTGACATTGTATTTAAATATATTTCAAGTCAAATTTCAGTCGTGAGTGGAAAGAAATTACAAAACTGACTTTTGTTAAATGATGTGAAGAGGGATTAAGAAGAATGACACTAATTTAATATCTGACTTCTTAAGAAAATGGTTTTCACTCACTGAAATCTAATTTAAAAAAATCCAAGGAAGCAAAGGCTAGCAGTCTTGGTGGTTTAAATAAAAAAATAAATATTTTCTCGAAAGGCAATACCTTTAGTGAATCTCATGTTCTCGTTCCTGGTCATTCTCCTTCCTTTGCATCTAAATCTCAGTCCCTTATGTGAATCTGAAAAGTAGTCATCAGATAATGACTTTGTAATTGATAGTTTTTGTAAGCTTAACTTTTTTTTATTCATTAGCTGGTTCAAATTCAGCACTTAGACAACCCAGGAATTGTATGCAGGCAACTGTCTTTTAAATGGAGCTTTATCTCAACAAAACTCAACTAGGAAATACACTGACAAGAGATGCTTATCTCTGTGGTCCAGACTTGGCTTCCTATTAATGCCAAATTCATACCACTTTGGAGAAATACTTTTTCCCTGCCAGCCCCTGTCTTCTTCCTTACTGTCTGTTTTCTTCTGTCAGATCTAGGTTCTAGTTTACGAACTTTGTCTACAATAAATGACATTGTTTCATAAACATTTTGAAACATGGAATCCCAGGATGCCAGGATCTAATGTTGCATTTTAAAGACTTGCTGCTTCAGGAGAGGGTCGGAAGGTATGGAGAAGAAAACAAAACAAAACAAAACAAAGCAACACCAAAAAACCGGAACTTTCTGTATTACGATTTGGTTTTCCCTAGCCAAGTATAACACCAGGGCCTTTTCCTGGAAGGAGGGTTTCCTACAAATGCTCTTGCAACCTTAGTCCTGCGGGAGGACTTAGTTCATCCCACAGTGTTCTCTGTGCCTGGACAAATAACCAGCCGGTTCAGTGTAGAGACCCAGTAATTTTTACCTCTTAAAAACTCGAGAGATTGGGGCACCTGGGTGGCTCAGTGGGTTAAGCCTCAGGTCGTGATCTCGGGGTCCTGGGATCGAGCCCCAAATTGGGCTGTCTGCTCGGCAGGGAGCCTGCTTCCCTCTCTCTCTCTGCCTGCCTCTCTGCCTACTTGTGATCTCTCTCTGTCAAATAAATAAATAAAATCTTTAAAAAAAAAACCAATACTTGAGAGATTTATGGGCCGCTGCCCAGATAATTTTAAAATATGGCAGTGGAGCTGCATGTTCTCTATGGTCTTTCTACTTTGGATAGCATGGAAGAATTTTAAGATTTCTTCTAAGAAGTGTTTATGTGCTTTTAATAGTTTGTGTCATTGATTCATGCACTGTGATGCCCCTGGGCTTCGTAGAAGCCATGCAAATACTACTCTAGCTTATTTAGGTAACATTTTTAAATGTCTGAAAACATGCAGAGGTAGTTTATATCATTATTGCTAGCTCTTCTTCCCTCTTTCTTGTGGTACTGACTTACTTTCCTGCAGCTGTGCTCCTTTTAGCCTGGGTCACCTGCGTCAGCCAAAAGTACAGTCATGGAGCCAGGAATAATCGAAAGACAAAGAGTCATTATTGATATTTTGGGGGTGGCGTGGAGGGAGACAAGAGAAATTGAAACTTAACCCAAAAATCTTTAATGCTCTATAACTATACTAAGATCCATGTTTTTCAAAATAGATATCAAAAATAACATTTGTATTTTGGTGAATTTGTACATGTGTTAATAAGGAGCCCGTCCACAGTCATTATGTTCACTGGGTCACCACGGATACCTTGGTTATTAGTATTCATTAGATGACAATATTGGGTCATTTAGACATCTGGCTAAAACAACTGACCCATAAAGACAAGAGATAGAAGTTAGTTTAAAAATGCCACTAATGGGGCGCCTGGGTGGCTCAGTCGATTAAGCATCTGTCTTCCACTCAGGTCATGATCCTAGGGTTCTGGGATCTAGTCCACATGGGGCTCCTTGCTCGGTGGGGAGCCTGCTTCTCCCTCGGGCTGCCGTGCCCCCCCTCCCCCCGCCACTTCCATGCCCCAGTGGTGCTTTCTCATTCTGACAAATAAGTAAATACATAAGTCTTAAAGAAAAATTCTGTGGCTAGTATTTATTGGCCCCAGAATTGTACATAGGTCTCTAATAATTTGCATGCCTGTCAGTACTCGGCTGTGTTCAACAAAATGCTCCTTCTATAACCTGCATTAGGATTGTTGAAATGATAGGTTCTATATATCACAAAAGAGGTGAGCTAATAGGAAAGATTATTTTTAAAGAATATTTTGATGAAGGTAAGGGATTAGTTGTATGAGAGAGAAATATATTGGAATGGCAAATGGAAATGGAGTATATATGTGGAATTCAAATATGCCTGAAATAAAGCAAAGACCACGAACTATTTTACCAACATTGAGCAAGCCCCTTGAGAACATGACTGCCAATAATTTGTAGAGAACTTTAAAACCCATTAGCAGAAGGTGCACTTTGTATCAGAAAACACTGAGAGTTCTGGTTATATATTTTGAGAAAGGAAATAGTATCAAAAGGATATTTGTGGAAATAGAAGGTAAAATTGTATTAGAGGGGAATCTTGAACAGAGAGGAAAGTTGAAGAAGTTGCTATCTTAGGGATCCAAGAATGAGTTGGACCCTGGGCCAGTGTTGTGCTTGTACGCCTGAATGCGTACCAAAGGGGAAGACATCCCAAATGTGTTCACAGGAACAGAACACTGGGGACTGGGACTGTGAATCACTAATGATTATGGCAAATGTGGAAAAAGGTGATTATTGAGAAAGGAGGATTAAGAAGAGAGTGAGATTGGTTTTCACACCATTTAATTTTAGGCTTTGCTGGAATATCTGAATGGAATTATACTTTTGGATGCCAAGAATAAGCAATTAATGTCCTTCACAGTAAATGCCTTTTTATCTGTCTTTGCTAGACTATGAGGTCCTTGAAGTTCAACATCCTGTGGGGTTTGCTCATGTCTCTATTTCCAGATCCTAGGACAGTGTAAGCCTGTTTGTGGTAGCCAATCAATACATATTATTCGGATGAGTGAGAAGAGGGTGTGAAGACTGCAGAGCGGGGGAGGGAGTTTGATAGTTGACTGACAGGTAGAAGATTCTCTTTGGACCCTTGAAAGTACATTCACTCTGACTGAAATGGGACAAGAAGAGGAGCATGGAAGACGACATGAGTGCTGAGAAAATCCGAAGTATTTTCAACAAACTTCTGTGTGAGTTTAGTTTTTTAAGAAGTGCCAGAATTGTGCTGGGATAATGGAAAATGGTGGAAGAGGTGTTAGTGAGGAAGTTGAGGGACAGAGTTGAGCTAAATATTCTGTTTAGCAGAAGTCTAAAGGAAGTGTTAAACCGTGAGCTCAGGACGAGGTTAATTGGATTTTTGTCAGGAAAAGATGGCCTTAGCTTGGTAGATTTGACAGAGGGGAGCAGATTGTGAGGATTAAGGAAAAGGCAAGGCTTTCCGGGGACAGTAAACACATTGGAGAAGTTTATTAGCCATGAAAGGAGCTCAAGCAGCCTTTTGAGAGTCTTAAAGTTCTCATACTCTTCCTGTACTTTATGTTATAAAATAATAGCTTTTTGGAATACAAAATCATCATATTATATAGTATACTCCATTCTGTCTTGTATTTCCCACCCCTGTGATCCAGATGCATCTGGGGGCAGAGAGGCTGTTGGTGTCTGTGTCAGCTACCCCTGCTTCCACCAGGGAGTCGTTAGCTAGAAACTAGTGGAGATGGTAACTGCGGTTGCCATGGGCACCTTTGCATTTTATCTTGTCCAAAGATGGGAGGTGGGGAGGAGGATGAGGAGAAGGGGTCCGATGGGACAGCAAGAAGGAAGAAATCAGAGTCATCCGGGGTGGGGAGGGGGGAAGTGAGCAAATGTCAATTTGTCACAGAACCAAATTATTCAGCTTTTAAGAAAGCAGTCATTATGTTGATGTAATAACAGCCCTTTAGTGTGAGTTGTCAACAGACAGTAATAACTTTTAATGAGGCCTCTAAAATAAAACCTTTATGGTACCCATGTGTTTGGGTTACTACGATCCATTACTCTAACCCTTATTTTACAATTCCCTCTTACGCTGTGATTTATTATGTTTGAAGCCTCTGTGATTAATTCCTTAGGGAATGTATTTTAGTGCTTAAGCTATTATTTTAACTTTTAGCACTGCTAATTTAAGTGTGTTCCTATTTGCTAAGTTTGAGATGAGAGGAATTTATTTTAACCATAAGAAATTGGAAGAACGGGGGGAAAGAGTGTTTCATTGTGGAATAACAAGGAGAGTCGCCAGTGACTGAGAAGTTGCCAGTTGCATTGTGTTGACAAGTGTGATTTGTGGGAGTCCCTTAAGAATGTAACAGGGTCATAATCTGAACATAAAAATCATGCATCGTGTGGGTGAAGGAGTAGCCTGGGAATGGAAGGGAATGGCTATTAGTATATGTTGAAATTACTGCCTCAAAGAAACACAGGAGTCCTTACACTGTATGTGTTGAAATCATCTACCCCTGAAATCTAAAACCTGGCCGAAAAATCCTAGAAAAACCAGACAGTAATTCCTTGAAGCCATCTCCTTTTTTGAATTGCTCATTATTGAATTATAGAAAAAAGATATATAGGGTGGCTTTGTAGTGTTATAAGCAATCGCCGCTGACTTGATGTGTTTCTGACAATTCTGCTGTAATTGCAGATACTTTTCATCCTGTGTCTGGTGTTTCTCAAGTGAGCTCCCAATTTCCTCGACTAACTCCCTTCTGTACTTCTGTGCTCTGTTTACTGCTGGTGGTCAGTTGTATCCTTCTTGGCTTTTCAGATAGCGAGTTTTGTCAACAAGTCAGGCATGGACATCTCAATCCTGCAGCGATCCTTGGCCATTTTGGAGTCAATGGTGCTCAACAGCCATGACCTCTACCAGAAGGTGGCTCAGGAGATCACTATTGGCCAACTTATTCCACATCTTCAAGGGTAAGCATGCAGTTGCCTCCTGTTTGGGAAGGGGGAATGATTCTGGTAGACAGCTGTCATAAAGCCCCGGGAAGGGTTTTCAGTTGGTTTGAACAATTTTTGTAGAAAAGAAACCTTCATTTGGCATCTGACCACACCATGTACCATACCCATCCCCCACTACACTGATGGCATAGTGAGTGGCGCACCGGTGGGGGGGTGGGATCCCATGCCTGTTCTTGGCACCTTCTGTCCCCAGTGCCTGGCTTTTCGTAGGCAATTGGTTTTGCTATCAGTAGAGTTTTACTTTTAACATCATAGGACAATTTGCTGTCTTAAGTTCTCAGCAGCATCTTTCTTTTGTCATCAAAAATAGTGTTTTCTCTGCTATAATGAGTATTTTCATAGATAATTACAGATTTTTCAAGGTAGTCTTCCTTCTTAGGCTCAAGGTGATTACAGTGACCTTCTTGTTTCTTTTCTAATGCATGTGTTTTGTCTCTAGAGGCTTGAGCTAGAAGGCAAGGCACTTAGCAGGCTGCAGGCTTCAGGGCTCTTTCCCTTCGCTCCACTCAGGCGATCAGTTAGGTTGTCCCTGAGAAGGATGCCACTGTACAAAGCTTCTTCATAAATTAAAGGATGTGGAGTTGCACATGGGCAACAAGCCCTGTGAGGTGGCTTATACAAACAGGGAATTCATTGAACGGATCCAGGGGGACTTTATAGACCCCAGGAATGACTTAAGTAGCCAAGCCTTGAGAAGGACAGAAACCGCGGCCTCCTTGGAGCGGCCACAACAGGCCTTTCCTCTAGTGCACTGGTCGGCACCGGTCTGACTTGGCTCCCAGTAACTGCCATCCCTGGTCTCTCACGTTGCATTTACACGTTCTCAGGAGGAAACCTGATTGGCCTGGCTTGGGTTGGGGATGCAGGCTGGGGATGTGTGGGATCAGTCAGTAGTTCTCTCTGTACCAGAAATGTTAGCTGTTGTGTCTATAAGGCAAACCTACCAAAGTGCGTTAGATGTTGCCTTCATTTGGGGGGTGGGGTGGGTGACCAGATTGTAAAATTTTAAGTCACACAAGCTATGGATTGTGGCCTCGGGGAAAAGGACCCCATGCTCTAAAATGATGCTTTTGTGTGAAACCGCTCTCGAAATAATACCAGTTTCACATTTCCCTGAATGTGGAATGTGTTAGTTCTATAGCCTGTGTCTTTTCTCTCAGTCTCGAGGGCATACTTGTGCATTCATAGCGTGCTCTGCCTAGAGTACAGAGTTTCTAATCTGGCAAGTGCTGTGCTGAGGGTTTTATATACATTAACTCATTTTACCCTAAAAGCAGCACCTTAAAATAAGGGTGTTCTTCCCCAGTGATCCAGATGAAGAAACTGTTTTGGGGATACCCCCCCCCAACCCCCTGCAAAGCCACATAGCCAGCCTGTGGGGCACTGGGGTTTGGATCCCATCCTGCCAGAGGTTATGTTCTACACTCAGCCTCTCCCGAAATGATCTCCGAATGTAGCTCACCGGCTGCTCCTTGTTTCTTCCTCAGGTCCTTCTTATTTACCGTTTACCACATGGCTTCTATGAGATTTTTGCTTCCTTTGGAATTTCTGATTTCATTTCCATGAAAAGCAGTTTTGCAGATTTCACAAATAAAAACTTGTTCTTTTCGTTATTAAAAACGTTTCTATTTGGAAGTAGATTTTTAGAATATGTACTAGCATTGCCATGGAGACAAAGCAGTTTCCTTTATAATAAGTCCAGGGGTGTAAGGACACCCAAGTCCAGTCCCAGATATACTTCATGCATCAGACAGAAAATCACAGCTCCCCCAACCCCCCACCATGCACAACCACATGTACAGCCCCTGGGTTCATGTATTTAAGCCTATTAGAGAAGAAGGGGTGAGCCGGCTAACCACCTAGACTTCCTGGGTGATCTCCGGTGAGCCGTGTATGGTAAAGCCAGTAATAGTAATTGTCCCCCCCCCCCCCTCCCACAACGGTGTGTCCTTCCTTATGATGGTTGAATTATGTTCTCACTCAGTTGCCAACTGTATTTTCTGGACCATACCTTTTTCTCTCATCTTTTTTTGTTGGGGGAGATTATGACCTTTATCATGATCTGACTCAGCCTGTTCTTTCTGTATTGTTCCGGGTCTTTACAGGACAGATCAAGAAATCCAAACCTATACCATTGCAGTGATTAATGCACTATTCCTGAAGGCCCCTGATGAGAGAAGGCAGGTAAGTTGCATTTCTTTGGTCCTAAGACTGTACTCAGGGCTGGCAAATTTTGGGGCAGAGAGTGCCCTCTCCTTCCCATCCTGGGGACTCCTTGGGCCTCCCTGCTGCCCTTCAGCTTGGCTGGCCAGCCTGGAGTCATTCACAGATCCAGTGGGAAGTAGGTAGAGATGTGCAAGCCCTTTTCCAAGGAAGAATGCTAGGAATGTTTCAGAGGCAGAGCCCTTGCATCAAAGGAAACCCAACTTAGGAGCTCCAAACATAAAAAGATGAAAACCTTGCTGCTTTGGGGGCAGCAGAGGTAGAAGCCCTGAGATCTGGCATGCCATTGAATGCTCCCTAGGGCAAGGGAGGTATTGTCCCTATTTTCCTTATGAAGACACTGAGTCCCCGAGAGGTGTCCCGCTTCGCCCATGGACGTTTAGATGGAAAGGACAGGAGGAGGACCACAGAGCTCGCTGCCCTTGGTTGAGATAACCGTTCCTAAGTCAGGGAGGCTCTTTGCTCCATGATAGTTCTGTTGTCCATGTCTGTATGTGGGGAGGGGGATGAGCAACCCATTTCCCTTTCTTTGTGCAGACAAGAGAAGGGAACCCCTTAAATTTACCCATGTGAAACCCATCCTTTGATACTCTCCTTGGTCTATATAGCTCTTTGGTTCTTCCGCAATGAGGTAAAGGATCCTTGTAGAGGGGGTGTAGAAGAAGTGGAATTTTGTGTGTCTTGGAATATAGCTTGCTCTTCAAAGTCCATTCATGTTTGTTTGTTTTTTTTCCATCAACATAACATAGACCATGTACCTTGGTCACACAATTCACTTCATTTAAAAACTGGGTGAGAGTTTTGAGATCTTTCAACCAATAGAAAGTGTACTGGGAGCTCCACTGACAGTTACCACTAAATTGTTTTAGAAGAATTTAGAAGCTAGTGTGCTACTGAACCCTGAACACTCAAGAATTCCTTTTTTTTCTTTGTTTTATTATATCATCACCAAGGATTTTAAATCTCAGTGACTAAATGTGAGGGTTTCCGGTTTGTTTTCCATTCAGAATTGTTTGCTCATTCCTGGGGCTATGTCTGCACGAATGGAGTGACTTTATTGTTTCGTGTGTATTGGGTTGTGTCTCTGCTGGAGCCAGGAGGTGCGGGCCCTCCCTAAGCCTTATGCTCCAGCCTGGATTTTTAAGTGTGGTTTTTCAGGTCAAATCCTAGGTGGGTCTGGTTTTTTTTGTTTTTGTTTTTTTTTTTTAAGATTTTTATTTATTTATTTGACAGAGAGAGAGAACAAGCAGGCAGAGTGGCAGGCAGAGAGAGAGGGGGAAGCAGGCTCCCTGCTGAACAGAGAGCCCAATGCGGGGCTCGATCCCAGGACGCTGAGATCATGACCTGAGCTGAAGGCAGAGGCTTAACCCACTGAGCCACCCAGGCACCCCGGGTCTGTTCTTTTTATATCTAAATCTAAATGCTGGCCTCATGATAACTTCCAGCAGCCCAGCAAACTGCCTGACAGCATGCTCATATGCTTGCACTCCTGACATAGCCCTGGAGAAGCTTGGTCCTTCTTCTGCTGACTGGACCAAGGACACATGGCCGAACCGGTAGCTGCCATCTGGTCTGACCTCATGGGCTTTTTCTTTCCCCTATGGAGGAAGAGCTTGGATTAGAGGAAGCAAAAACTCATGCCCACCCCAACTGCTCTGATTTGGATCCCTGGATCTAGACATCAGTAAGATGCGTACACTTTGCCTCTGCCTCTTACACTAAGAACTACTGTTAATCTACTGAATTAGATTTGCACGACCACGGAGAAATTGGGAACCAGATGCCCATCTGTGCTGACTCCAGAGTAACAATCACTGCAATACATAATGGCATATCAATATAACATTAGGTTTGGATTCTGTGAATCAAAATTTATTTTTTGAAAATTAGAAAATATCTGACCAAGACAACACCGATTGGCAATCTACTGCTGTAAAGATAATAAATCACAAAGGATAGTCTAATAACATTGGATAATTTAGGAAAACAATCCAACTAAGAAAGATGGGGTGTCTGTAATCATACAGCAGCATATCTAGACTCTAATTTAGCCTTTGAAATAAAAATAGCAACAACACAGAAAATTAGCTTGAACTTTTAAAATTGTGTTCAATTAAAGATGAATCAGTGCCTATTGTTTGTCAAGACAAGGAGCATTTTGATTTTTAATTAAAAAAATATTTTTTCAGTGAGTTAAGTGAGAGTTGGCTCTAAAAAACTGATTTCAAGTTCATACTGAAGAAAAGTTTGATGTTATTTTCTGAAGGTTAGTGGAACCTGCAAAGCAGAGTCCATGCTAACTGGGGGTGTCCTGGGGGTTATATTCTGTGTTGTTACTGGCTTTTCCTGTGGAAAATTAAACATTCTGAATTTTGGGGGTAAAGAGGAAAATTTGGCAAAACCTGCCATCAGCGATGATACTCTGAGAGTTTGCCTTGTGCCAAGCTCAGTGTGCAGTGCTTTGTGCCTTATTTCATTTTATTCTTCTATCACTAGAAAGCCTTACTTTGCCTCTTTCAAAAGTGGAAACTGAGAGTCCGAAGGAGTAAGGAATTTGATCTGATTGCTGAGCCGCTCAGAGTCCCACCTAGGCCTTGCTCTTCTCTGGGGAGCACCCCATTGTCCGAGAGGCGTCGCCCAGAGAATTCTCTGGGATTTGCTGAGTGAAGAACTCCCTGAAGCCTGAAAGACACCAAGCCCGTTTTCTCACTCCAATTAGATTAAAACATAATCTAAACATTTATTTATTGGATTTACAGGAACAGCTTTGTTTATTTTTTTAAAGCCTTAGGACATTGGATAAATTCCACTTCAGTGAAAAAATTGCATTTGTTTCAACTTCTCTTCCCGACTTGGGGCCAGGCACATTGGTGTAGGACTCCATTTATCTGGGTTTTTCTTGATTTTTCAAAATGTATGAAATGAATTTGGATGGATGGATTTGAAACACCTATTTCTGCTTTTACTGAAGAAAAATACCACCATGGTCAGATAGTTTTACTTGGCAAGCAGACTGGAGTGATAATTCTGTTTTGCATTCACGCAGTGGGCTTTACTGAGAGAGTGTGGGGTTTGTGGAGGGATGGCTGTGCTGAGGGCTGGGGTAGAACTTCCTGCTTTGCCAAGGCCCACTGGGGGCTTTCCGGAAAGAGGGTGGAGTGAATGTCCTGCTTCCCCGCCTCCTGGATGTGGGACAGTCTCCCTTTTTCTGTACAAATGAAGGGAAGGAGTGTTTGTTTTGCAGAGATGGGGCAAATGGATCCCTTTCCTCACAGCTCCTTGCCATTATATTAGTGTTCTCATGGCAATCATGTTGGTGAGGTCCCTTCCAAATTTCTCTACATGTATTTATGATTTTCATAAGCATTATTGAAAAAACTTTTTATAAGTTAAAAGATTTGGTGGTAAAAGCAGAAAAATACAGATTCAAAGGAGGAAGTTTGAAAGCCTCCCCTAAGTGCACACCCCAAGCAGAGAACCCTCGCAGTCAGTCACATTGCATGGCCCTGGTTTGTTCTGGCCAAAGATTCTTCTACCTACATAATTTTCTTCACCGGGTGGATTCATATTGTTGTACTGTTTAGTTATTTTTTAACTGCTTTTAAAACTAAACAAGATTTTGTGAACATCTTTCCATGTCAATATCCCTATATCCATATTTATATGTATCTATACTTTTATATCTTCTCTGCTATAAAATATTCTCCATGGAGCCTCAAGTTTACTCAGACTGTTTTCTAATATTGAACACCAACAAATCCATGAGGTACACAAGGATTTTTCTATTTTCTCTCTGACCAAGCTTCTCTGTTCCTTAGGAGGGTAGTAGAAAATACTCTTTCATTTTCCACCAAACATTTACTGTCTACTCTGTGTTAGACACAGTGCTCTGGGCGCAGGAATACAAAGATGAAAAGGACAGTCTCTGTGCCCCTAAGGTGACCGTGGTCTTATGAAGAGGAGAAACAATGTCAAAGATAATTACAACAATTACTGTACATATTGGAACTATATTGTTCCTTATAACTTATTTTAAAATTCCAAAACTCAATAGGCTAAAATAGGCACAAAGAATATTTTTCTTTTTCCTTTTGTTTATGTGCCAGGCAGTAATTTCATTTTTATAAATGAAAACATCCATAGGATCCTTTGGGCCCTTTGTTTTTCATCGGGTCCGGGAGAAAAAGTGGACCTTTCTGTTTGCTTTCGGAAGCAAGCCCCACTTTCTGGGGACCGTGGAAAGACAGGTTCCTTCCAGATTGCCATTTCCCTTGTTTCCGAATGAGTCATTGTCCTTGCTTTCCTGTTGTCAGCAGAGTGGAAGATGTCTTGAAACACCTCACAGTATTTGTGCACTTTTCTCCCCTAGGCAGGGGGTGAGCAGGGATGTTAACATCAAGTTGTAACCGCTAACAGAGTGCTCTGAATTTCCATCCCTTCTTCTCTCCTGCTTGCTTTCCTTTCTGTGGTGGCGATGGCGCCCTTAGATTGGTGTAGAGAGCAGTGTTGACATCCTTGATTGTCCTCTGACTGTAAGTCCCCACCTTCTGCTCCTGCCCTGGCCTGCCTGCGTGTCCCCCCGTGCACTTCCTGCCCACGTGTCTGGGCTCTCCTTGCTTCCTGCGAGTTTATTTTCGCTGTGATTGAATTCACGGTTGTGGTTTCGAATCATAGCCTAGTTTCTTCTCTACTCAGGAAGAGTAGCAACTCTAACTCTAAAATTCAGCCCCCACCGCCCCCGCCAAAAGAACACTCAAGTGCCTTCCTGAATATGAGCAGTATTTTTGTTTTTGAATGTTTGCACCAAGGTTGTACCCAACTTTATAATTTCAGCTTCATATCTATGGCTCGGTATTTAGAAAGAGTCTCTGTGAATCATTTCTTTTACTAAAGTCCCTGCAAATCTTCTGTGCTAGGCAGGCCAAAGCCCCAAATACAACTTACAGAAATGAGTCCTAGCGATGTGGAGTGTGGACTCTTGGAGTCCCTGCTCCATATTGTTCCCTTCCTAAAGCACCACACAGTTGACTTGTATAGACTATTTTTAGGCCCTGGGATACATACTACTCATTCTTTGGTTTTGCACAAATTAAGATGTCATGGCTCTTGGAAGACTTGGAGACTTAAAGTGATGGTGCTCCAATCCTGGGGGACTCCTTGGTGCAGGCACGTTTCTTAGTAAACCTCTCTGTCCATGTGTAGTCTAAGAAAAACTGATGAGCCTCTTGAATAGAGAACCATTGCCTTTATCCAGAGTATTTGCTTTTTATTCCACGCTCACTTTTTCCTGGAAGGAGGAAATTCCTAAAAACACAAGAAGTTCGCAGGTGCCAGATTTCCTTCCTTTGCTTTTGGAGAAGGCTCTGTTGTCTAACAGAATATTCAAAGAGCAATTTGAATACTTCTGCCTGCTGGAGCCTGTTCTTCCGTAAGAAATACTGCTGATATCCAGTTAGGTAGCACCCCCAGGATAAAGTCATTTGAGGTCATGTTGAAATGTATTTTTCTAACCTAAGGTTTTGTGTGGGTGTGTTTTTCATCAACAGGAGATGGCGAATATTTTGGCTCAGAAGCAACTGCGTTCCATCATTTTAACAGTGAGTACCCATGCGGTGGTGTGACCACCTTGTCGGGCAGGAATGGCTTGGGGCATTCATTTATCTCCCCTCGCAGCTTCTGTTTGTGGTTTGTTCTGTGACTTGCTTCTGCTACGAGCTGTACTCACTAGAAAGGAGGAAGGAGTGTACCTTTGGAATTGGAATGAACGAGGCTTTCCCATAGGAACGGTCTCATAGGATTGGAAGGAGGGGTGTTTGGAACTGCCCTGGGAAGACGTTCTGGCAGGAAGGAGTAGAAATCTCTCCCAGTGGGCCAGGTTCATTACACTCACTGTCACTTTATTTTTTATATTTTTAAAAGATTTTATTTATTTATTTATTTGAGAGAGGGAACATGAGGAAGAGAGAGAGCACACAGGCGGGGGAGAAGCAGATTCTCTGCTGAGCAGGAGCCAGATGTGGGACTCAATCCCAGGACCCTGGGATCATGACCTGAGCCGAAGACAGATGCTTAGTGGACTGAGCCACCCAGGTGGCCCCCTCACCATCACCTTAGCTTTGCATTTAGGAAATCAGGGGCTCTGTGACTTAAAAAAAAAAATCCACTGGTGTGAGCTTACACTGTTTTTAATGAGGAAGCTAACTAGAGGCCTGTCAGACTCTGACAAAGGCTCTGAAATTCTGACCATCACTTCCCTGGGCCCCTTTGCAAGAGACAGACAGAAAAGACATACATGGAACCCACTGGTTAACTGTAACAAGCAAATGACCTGAAACGTCAGTGGAAAAGAAGCCCAGCATCTCATGTGCTGAATGCTTAGAAATAAATCAAATGGCATGATTTCCTGAGGCCTTAACCGCTATTTGACTTTAACCAAAGACTGAAAGAAGCACGTGTGATTGATTACCAGCTTACCAAAGAAGCAATTTCTGTTTCTGTGATTTCAAAGAGGAGTTCCACTAGCTTACAATCTTACACACACACACACACACACACACACACACACACACATTCCAATACAGTGAGGCTGTTGAAAATTAAAAACCTTATGAGGGCAAACATAATAAATATTCTAGAATCCAAAGCCAATAGCAATGACTACAATTTGTCATCAAGTTTGATTTTGAACTTCCTGGCTAACAAGATGAAAAGAAACATATGAGTGTAATTTTCGTTGTTTGATAAAAGAGGTACCCCGGTTCTTTGGAGATGACATACTTCTCCCCCTGGACCTGGGCTATGAAGTGGGTGTTGGTGGAGCATTCAGATAGATTCTTGGTCCAAGAATGGTTTGGTAGAAGTTGCAGGAGGATTCATAACACGGTGAATCTTTATCATGGTTCTTAGTGCGAGTAGAAAGCACAATATTAGAGCATGGTTCAGTGAAGGTATCTGTGGGACAGGAGGAGGGTGGAGAGACGAAGGGTGAGAGATGTTACATTAAGGTCCTAGCCTGCTGTTCTTACCTGGGTGTGGCGGTCAGATGCCCGGAGATGGGCTGGGTGGAGTGGCTGTAGCCCCCGTGCCTGGAAGATCAGTTGGCTTCGATGGGACTTTTGTGAGATTTCCATGGCTGGAAGTTCCAGGCTGGTATTCTCAGGCAAAAACTTGGAGTGAAGATACTTTTGAGTTGCTAATAAAATAGATGGCCTATACACCTCAGATATGAAACATATACTCTGAATTAACATTCTGTTCTGAAATTGGGAGGATATGGTGTTTCATGCCACTCCCCATCTTACTGCTAAGCTTCCCAACCCCATCAGCCCCGTTACCTTGGTTCAGTGACTTTTTTCTGTTTCTCATTCTTCTCCCCACCTCTCCTCCTTCTTTAACTGGCTCTTTTGACATGGTACTTGCAGCCGGGGTATGGAGTCCAAGTGCATGCTGGCTTTGGGACACCTTGAGAAAGTTCTTTCAGATGGCAGGACATGGTTGGGTATAGCACATTCAAACTATCACATTGACCCCTCCTTTGGAGTTTTTAAGGCACAACCTTGGTCTCTGCTAGAGGGGATATAGGTTAGGCCAAGTGTTCCATCTTCTTTCTGACCCTGCTCCTGTGGGGGCAAAGGCCCCCATGTCTAGTCTCCTGCCATTTCTTTTCTATTTGTTCCATTTTGGTTCTGTTTCTAAGGGGAAGGGTCATTTTGTTTTTCATCTAATTGTTAGCAGGAGAGCAAAGTTGTGCACATGAATTAGCTCATGGCCTTGTGGTGGTGGTGTTCTCTGGATAGTTGCCACGGTGAATGAACTGCAACCCTCATTGCCTTGTGGTGGTGGTGTTCTCTGGATAGTTGCCACGGTGAATGAACTGCAACCCTGATTCGTACTTTGCTTTCTTTTGTGTTGCTTCTAAAACATTTCTCCTCCTAGAAACTGGATCACCTGTTGGAGACAGTTATAGGGTAAGAGGATGGCAAAATTGCTTACAACACATACACACGATTTGTTCCTCTGCTGCATGCAAGGAAGGCTTCTGCTGTAGAAATCCACAGCTCTCTTCAGGATGCTCTCTTGTCAGGCACACTTTTTTGGTTTATAGAGCAGTCACCCGTGCATTTCCAGTGCCTTTCTTCTGCTCCCTGCTGCACAGAACCTGTCTTTACCTGGATTCTGGCCTAAACATCAGGAACTTTATTAGGCCCTGGAATATAAAGGAAAGCTCCAAGATCACCCACATCCTCATCTTTCTTCTGAAGGGTGGTCCCACAGACCTATGTTTCCCGGGCCTCCAAGTGAAGACTTCTGGGGTTCTCCGTGGCATAATGACAGGGGTTAAGTGTTGCTGGCTTTTTCTTCCTTTTTTTTTTTTTTTTCTAAAATCATTATTTCTGAACCATCTCCCCAGCATGTCATCCGAGCTCAGAGAGCCATCAACAATGAAATGGCACACCAGCTGTACGTGCTTCAGGTGCTTACCTTTAACCTTCTGGAAGACAGGATGATGACCAAGATGGACCCCCAGGACCAGGTGAGTGCCCATGAGACAGCAGCAAAAGCACATATGGGAGAGAGAGTGGTTATTAAAGATCTTTTCTTGGACTACTACCAAACCAGGAATTTGTAGATGATGATATTGTTTTATTATCATCTTAAGACTTGGGGGAATATATATAGATATTTGTAAAGATTTTTAAAAATATTTATTTGAGAAAGAGAGAGCACACGAGCAGGAGCAGGGGCAGAGGGAGAAGCAGACTCTCCACGGATTAGGAAGCGTCACTCAAGGCCCAATCCCTGGATCCTGAGATCATGACCTGAGCTGAGGTCAGACCCTTAATGGACATACCCCAGAACTTGATGGAGGGGATGTATTTAAAATTTAAGTGAACTTGGGCTCAGAGAATAAAGAAGATGGGATTATTTCATTATACATCAAATACATACATATTTTTCCTTTGTTGGATAAGAAAGCCCAATGTCACGTGGCCACAAATCTTGGCCCTTGGTCCCAATACCTGCAATGTTAATAGCTTTGGAGTCAGTTTCCCAGACAACTCGGGCCATTTGGTTGCCCTGTGTGAACCTGATACAGCTTGAGGAATTAATTTCCATTCTCCAGTGCTCAGTGCCAAGAGTGGGTGCCTAGGTTACACCTGATTTCTGGGCTTGTGTTTGTGTTGGTTGGCTATTTGTTTTAATTCTCTGTAGGCGTCTGGTTGTTGTGTGTGAAAGGTTATACCTCCATCCAAAAGGCTTTGGGGGAACTTTACTGTGTGAGGACAGACTGAGAGGAAACAGCTGGGGGCCCTGCCGAAACCCATTTTCAACTTAAGCAGCGCTGCAGCTTTGGAAAGGAAAACACTCATTACTGGCACGTGAGGGCCTGATCTATCGCAGATGTGAGCCCCACATGGGGAGTGTGTAACTGCCGCGGCCCCTTCATCCATGGCACGAGGCCACACGATTAAGAATGATGGAGGGGCTTGGAGAGGCTGTCCAACGTGCCCCGGACTTTTGGCAAGGCCAAGTGTAATCGTCCCAGAGAGAGGAGACTGTCAGCTTACCACTTCCAGTGACGGAAGGCCTTGCATCTTAATGTGGAACGGCCCTCCCCATTTGGAAATGCTTCCTTCTATTTATTGGAAAACACACACACACACACACACACACACTATTGTGGTAAAATAGATGTAGCCAAAAATTTACCATTGTAGCCATTTTCTAAGGGTTTGTTTCCATGTAGTCACTTCTTAGTGGTGGTAGAGATCCCTTGTCACTTGAACACTGTTTGTAAACCTGCACGTGCCTCTCACTTTGGCTCGACCAGTGTGGAAATCCCCAGACCCAAGACTTGATCATATTTGGGATGCCACTTGGAACCTCTAGGTAATTGACCGAAGTATTCTAAACGACTTGGCCGTGAGGATAATCGTGGGATGAAGCCAGGGCCGACCAGCAGGGAGAGTGGCCGTGGAACCATGCGGAGCCCTAAGTTGGGACATCCGTTGTCTTTTATCTGTTTTTCTTCGGCCTGAAAGCACTGATTCATTTAGATCCTGGGGAAAGAGGGAGTATCTGTAATGTCACACAATGAAAGCAGCTCTTCCCTCCCCTCTTTTTTCTCCCGAACGCCTTCAGGCTCAGAGGGACATCATATTTGAACTTCGAAGAATCGCTTTTGATGCAGAGTCTGAACCTAATAACAGCAGCGGCAGCATGGAGAAACGCAAGTCCATGTACACCCGGGATTATAAAAAACTTGGCTTCATTGTAAGTAAGCTATCTCCAGTGAGCGCTCTCCTTCCAACATCAGGGGTCTGACCTCAGCCGCAGAAACCCATGTCTCCTCCGAGCGTGTGGTCCTCTTGCGCCTCGCAGAATAGTTTCCACATTTTCCAGATGTTTAGCTGGTTTCAACAGGATCCCATGAAAATCTCCTCTGGCTGCAGTGCGGCGGAATAGCTTGCCTAAGTGTGACTAATACTGAGTTTGTTTATTCAGTTCTGATTAAGTGTAGTGAGCCCGGAATGCATGTAGATTTCATTAACTCTGCATCACAAGATGCTTCAGGTTCTATTTGAAATAAATGGGCCACAGCGACTGTGGGATAGATGTTATTATTGGGTTAGTGTTTGGATCACTTACGTACATGGATTTCCTATCAGAATCAAATTGAGGGTCTCCTGAAACGTAGTCACGATGAGATTTATGCAGTTTGTCCTTTCCTGAAAGTTTTGTCTTATTACAGACATTAGTGAGACAGCTCTTAGATCTCCCTTTTTTCAGTTTGCAAATCAGAACACTGCTTGTCCTGAACGTAATCTGTTGTTTTGTTTCTACTTGGGTTCCATTCTGGCCTTTATCACCATAACATTTCCCCTGTGACTTTGAGCTAATTAGTCTCAACGTCTGAGGGTGTAAAATTAGGTTTCCATTTTGGTTGGCATCTTAAGTGGCCAAAAATGATATTTTGGCTTCAGTGATTAGAAATCATTAGGCAGTACTTTGTCATTGCAAATACACTCTTCTTTAGTACACACACACATTAATCTTTATATATATCCATATCACGCTTTGTATGTTATTTGGGAAACCCTGTCTTTCATGGGGATCATCTTTGGAAATGTTTCCATATTAACACGTATTGTTTCCCATCACTGAGGAGTTTTTCATTTTTGGGATGGACTACAGTGTATCTAACCAAACCCTCTTGCTGAGTAATTCAGGGTTTAGAAGTTACCATAAGTTTAAAATTGACATCTTTGCCGCCCATATTTATGTGTATCCACGATCATGTTATTAGGATAAATTTGTGGCATTTATTTTTTAAGGTTGTTGATATTTACCAATTTGTTCTCCACGCTGAGTCATTTCCACTTTAGCCCAGTGGATCAGAGTGGCTATATTTTTATAACTTCTCCAATGTTTCCTAAAGTTAAAAAAAAAATCCGATAATTTATTGTTTTTATGTTGATAGTCTTAATACGTCTTTTCTAATAAGAATACTTGTCAAATGTATTCTGCTTTGCAACTTACTTTATAGAGGTCCTATGATATCATTCTTATATCATCACATCTCGTATTTTGACATTCCATTTAAATTTTTTAGTAGAATCTATTTTTTGAAAGAATTTAGCATGAAGTGTCATGGCCAAGGGGCCAGGTGAGAGCTCCTGTACCTGAAGTGTATTGGTAGTCAAGGCTAACAGGTGGTCCCCGCCCTGCTGTCACCCACCTGTGTGTTAGCAGAGCCCATTTATTGGGGATATAGCTGAGGAGTGTGCATGCAGCTCACATCCTACCTCCACACCCAGTTTTCTTCCAGGTTTTACTTTTGTTTCTTGAGTGAGGCCTGTCCAAATCATGTGGGAAGCTTTGCAAAATCACCCAATCTCTCTTGCCGTCCAGTCATATCAAAATGACCTGGGAAGAGATCAAGGCATGTGTATCTCAAAATGCTCCCAATTGATTCTGATACCCCATCCCAGTGGAGAGCCTGAGTGTAGGCTATGCTTGAGTTACTCCCATTTCATTGTCTTCCTCTAGATTTCCAGTGCATTTGAACTGTGTAGAAAACATAGAACTCTGGTTCTTGATTCATAGTGCCCCCAGGACTCACTGTGTCTCTTTTCCCCACATCCTAGTCAGGGACGATTGGATCCCCAAATGTACAATGTCCTTTCTCTTGCTGTGTGCCTGAAGGGTGGAGGGGAGAGGGGACATTGGGGGAAGAACACTTGCTGGAATTCGGATTATTACAGGTTCCTGGGATTATTACAGATCTCTAGGAATGGTGTATGTAATGGGAGTGGGAGGTATGAAACATCTCCCTTTTTATTTTCATGTTTTAGGTGAAGTCATCAGAGTATTTCATGAGCCAGAGTCGGAGTGATTTTTCTCAGGGTAGCTCCATCTGTGTTAACGTGGTGTTCATTCCTTCCACAGCTGACTAATAGAGTGTATCTCTGTCTTAGTTTTCAGTGTCTGCTGAGCGTTCTGCTTCAAGTAGTTTAGGAAGAACAATGCATTTTTTAACTGAAAGCTAATTTGGTGTGGTTTTAAGGCTTTAGCTCTTATGTGGCCTCCTTTCAAAGGACTTGAAAAGTCATTTTAGAAAAAGCAAAGACCTGGAACCTAGAATAACCAAAAAGAGAGTGTTGGTTTCCTTTTTTTTTTCATGGGTTTTTTTTTTTTTTTTTTTTTTTTTTTTTTAGTTTTCTGTTTTAGTCCTTCCCCTGAAGTTTCTTCCAAGCCACGAGCTTGCATCAGAAGAGTTGAGAAATTGGAAAGACTAGTTAGTAATGATTTCTAATAGTGGAAAATTTCCAACAGCCTTGAGGAGCAAGAGATACTCACTTTTGAATGCCCTGTCAGCCCGAAACAGACATGCCTTGGTGAATGGAATCACGTGCTCGTTGCGCCACCTAGAGACCATCGTGCAAAAATGCTGGAAGCCTGCCGTGAAATCTCTAGCTGTTGTAAGCTGCCCAATGCAGAATTCTCTTTGTGCTTCTGAAAGAGGAATAATCTTGCCTATTCCCTTAATGAACTCCTTCCTGTTGCCTCCTTTAGGAGCAGTTGAGCTTTGGATAATCTTTTGGATCTCGTTGAAAAGAAATTTAATTCATAAGACGGAGATTGTTCTTTCTCATTTCCCGTCTTCCAAGTAGGCAGTGCCCAGGAGATGTTAAATGACAGGTTTTTGGAGTCAAGTAGGCCTAGGTTTAAATTCTGGCTTTTCTGGTTACCAGCCGTTGGATCAGCTGGCCAGTTGTTGAACTTGTTCGGGCAGCAGGTTCCTCAGTTGTGCAGCTGTTTTTCTATTTCAAGGTCGTTGGAATGTCATCAAAGATCATCTGATAGTGCTTCCCTTCTTTGCTTTTTGGAGAAAACATATCATGGAAATCACAGGCAACCTTTTCAGTTTTCCAAAGTAGAAGGGATAGTTGATCCAACAAGGCAAGCCTAGCAGTAGTTAAAGGATAATAAAGCACAACACCTTTGAGAAGGCAGATGGCCTTCCATTCATTCCTAGCACAGCCTCCCAGCAGAGCAGATTCTTCTGATGAAATATTTCTGAAATCTCAATTTATAGCAGCTAAATGGTGTGGTATGGTTTGACATAATACAGAAAAGCACCTGCTGCTAAAACAAAGCTGCTTAATCTTCTAAGATCTCTCAGCTAATGATTCTCTAGTTGCGGAATGAACTTGCAAGTGCCCAGGCGGGAGGAGGGGTCTGGGTTATCTGGGATGTTGCTGTTCTTATTAGAAATAAGAGGGTGAGGACGCAGGTAGTTCTCAAGGTGACGGAAGGCAGATGCCTTTATTTAGAATGTCTTTATTTTGAAAACCGGGGAAATGTCCAAATACAAACTGTACGTTGTTGATTATAATGACCAGGAACTGTGCAAAATGGTTTTCATACTCTGAAGAGTTGCATTCCTGGCCAGAGACCCTTCGGAGTTTGTCTTGATGTCAAACTTGTAGCTTCTCTATTTGTGAATTTTACCTTCGTTTGATCGGTTGGACAGTCATTACAAAGGACATATCTGTAGTTCATTTTTGTGATTGCCCTTGAACCAAGGCAGATGTTGAAGTTGGACAAGGCTGTTGTTTTTGTTTTTTTCCCTAAATGCCTGTTCTTTCCCATTCTTTTAGCTTGACTGGGCCACAGGTGAAATCATTTTAAATGAGTGAATGAATGAATGAGTTTAGTAGGCTCCACACTGGGCGTGGAGCTCAATGCAGGGCTTGAACTCATGACCCTGAGCTCAAGGCCTGAGCTGAGAAGCTCAAGACCTGACCTGAGATCACGAGTTGGACACAAACCACTGAGCCACCCATGTGCCCCAATAAATTCATTTTTAAGTAAACAGTTTCTGAACAGTATAATATGTTTTAATATGAGAAGTTTTGATAAATATTTCCCTTAACATTTTCAGATTGTCTTAAAAGAGAAAAGTGACTACAATGTGGAAGTGAAAGAGGTGATGAGGAAAAGATGATTTCAGACTTAAGATTCTCTTTTGAAGTATAGGTTTGATTGTGTTTTGTTATGGGGAGGTCACACCTGGAGAAGACGTAATGTATTTACCCATAGTTCTCAAGAGAGGGAGCAGGCTACACCATACTGGGCACCGGGACAAGCTCTACGGGGTGTCAAGAGACAGAGGGAGTGAAGGGGAAACGTGGACAAGAGCCTTTGTGTGGTTTCCATGAAAAAAGCAAGGCAAGGGACGCCTGGGTGGCTCAGTTGGTTAAGCAGCTGCCTTCGGTTCGGGTCGTGATCGCAGTGTCCTGGGATCGAGTCCCACATCGGGCTCCTTGCTCGCCAGGGAGCCTGCTTCTCCCTCTGCCTCTGCCTGCCACTCTGTCTGCCTGTGCTCACTCTCTCTCTAACAAATAAATTAAAAAAAAAAATCTTAAAAAAAAAAAAAAAAGCAAGGCAAGATAACGTAGGCAGGTTTAAGATTAGCCGGTTTGAATAATCTCATTGGATTTTAGAGCATAGGGGCTGCCCCTAGCTTTCTGCCCTATGGTGATGAGGGCAGGGGGACAGTGGGCCAGAGTGCAAAAACCCTGATAAAGGAGATCCGTTGGGGTTTGGGATCTGGATTGGAGAGTGTGCATGTGAAATGCATGCTTCCTATCGTTAGGAATTAGCTAACCCTGAGGAGGGCAGTTCCTCCAGTCTTAGCAAGGACCCAAGGGATCAGAGGATCACAGAATACCAAAAATTTGAAAAAATGACGAATATAGATTAATGTTAAAATTTTTAGAGGATTTTCTACTTTCCCAGATGATAGAAGATAATTATGCATCTTTACAGAAGTATAATTATACGTAATTGCATATGCAGTGCTTGGTGTCATTTTAATATATTTTTTCTCAAATACAGATGGCAGGGAATGAAGTGAGATGCATGTTTACCCATGTCTTCCTCCTTCTCCATCCCCATCCCTATCACAGGAGGAAGCCTCCTGGTCTAAATGCTGCTAGAATTCAACCGTAACTGTGAGTGTGACCTGGGACAAAGCTTGGGCTCTGAATGCAGGCTGCCCAGGGTTGACTGCTGACATTCCCACGCACAGGCTGAGTGGCCTGGGCAGATTACCTGACATTTTCATGTCTTGGTTTCCTTATCTTTAATCTGGGGATCTAAGTGTTGTCTCTGTTGGTGAATTTGTTGTGTGAATTAAATTAGTAGATCCTTGTAAATCCTACAGCAGAGTACCTGGCGGAGAGCAAGTGGACTGGGGATTTAGATGCGTTTATGCCGATGTTATAATTACTATTGATACTGTTATTGTAGCATCACACGGTGTCCCATGACCCCGTGACAGGTGGTGGTGGGGGGTGTGAGAGTTGTAAATCGTGCC
This sequence comes from Taxidea taxus jeffersonii, assembly GCA_003697995.1. Taxonomy (NCBI): domain Eukaryota; kingdom Metazoa; phylum Chordata; class Mammalia; order Carnivora; family Mustelidae; genus Taxidea; species Taxidea taxus. The sequence goes on from RCUC01120964.1 coordinate 81,341, forward strand.
AGGAGGGTAGTGAGAAAATACAAGTTACTGGTGAAAGAACCATGTGCTTGGGACACTGCAGACATGCATCGCCGGTGGACATTCAGGTTTACGGGGAGAGAAGTAAAGTTGGCTTTTGCAAGTGAGGACAGATGAGAGAATTTTCAATTCAAAGGGGTTTGAAATATTCAGCCAATCCTCAGTCTTCAGGTTAATGGAGTCCACATTTGCAAATTCAGCTATCCACTAAGATTTATTTGTAATCCCCAAATCAGTACTCCCGGTGCTTTCATCATCATTCACCCACATGAGGTCAGAACCAGGGGGATGGCCGCCTTCTTGGTTCAGGTCTCTTCCACTAAATGGGAGTTCTTTTCATAGTCAAGCCAGGGCCTCGATTTTTGAAATCTGTGTGTTGGAGGTGTTGCTGTTTAAAGTGGTCCCCAAGCATTTATTTCTGAAGTGCTGCTTGATGTTTGTAAGGGCACGGAGCCGAAATGCGCCTTGTGGGGGGAAATGCGGGTTAGATAAACTCAGGTCAGGCATGCATTACAGTGTCGTTGCTGTGAGTTCCATGTTAATGAACCAACAATGTATATTAAATAAGTTGTCTTTTAAAAGTACATAAAGCAAGGTTATGTATTGAGTGATTGACAAAGTCTTGACACCACAGGCGGGAAGTCATCTCACCCTGTACTTCCCCTCAGAAGTAGCGGCTGGGTATTCGTTATCTCAGGATTTGCCGTGGCTTCATAGAATGAACATAGCTACGCGGGGGGGTGGGGGGAGGGCAGAATGGACTGGACTTTGAGGGCTTGGGGAGCCTTCTGTCAGGGGTGGGCCCTAGAGAGGAGAATTAGTCCTAGGCTCATTCCCTCCTAGCCCCGTGGCCTTTACGTGCTAAGTGGGGAAGAGAAATTCCACTGTTGATGAGCTGACAGCATATGAGGCCTAATAGGGAATATGCCCAGCTCTTGGCACACTGCTCAGGACAGTTACAGGGGAGCAGGACAACCTACTGAGATTTCATTCATTTGTTTGAAGTCAGAAGCTGCCTTGAAATTGCTGGTGCCTAGAAAAGACCACATCCTTGACATCAGGGGAATTTTCATTCCACAGTCGTTGTACCCATCATAGAGGAGGACCCTGCCTCCAGTGGGCTTGGTTTGTATTTCTACATCATTCCTGACAGGACTTTCTCATAAAGTTTTGTTGTTGAGAATGTGCTTTAGTCCCTTGGGGTCCAAGTGTTAGTCTCCAAGTGTTAGTTAGTGTTAGTAAGAATCCGGAGTACATGAGTGGGAATTGTAGAAAGTGAATTTGGCCATTTACCTGATTTTGTGGAGCTTCTCAACCCTCCCCACTCTTGGCAACAAACCACCTCTGGTAACCACAAGATAAAGCATTTTTTGTAAAGTAAGGCACATTTTCCCATGTGAGTGATTTAATAATTAGGATAGTATTCCTAACCAAGCACTTTGCTTTCAAATAAATATGTGACCCATGAACAATAGTTGATAAAAGCAAAAGGACAACGAATGTTTTTTTTAAACTGTTGTTTATTGAAATTCTCCAAGTTTCAGCCATACAGAATTCAGGAGGTCCCAGTGTGGGGTGGGGTGCTCTCCCGGGAAATTCTGGCCAATCCTTGCCAGTCTATCCAGCCCCATACAGTCCCTTCCACCCGAGGGACCCCTGGGGTCTGTTGGTGAGGGATTGCCCGTGACTGAGACCCGTGCATGGTGATGAATTCACAGGCAGATACTGCGTGTGCCTGTTCTTGGAAGCCGGGCTTCTATGGGCTGCTCACAGACACTGCAACCTGCTCTGTTCTGATCACACACCCCCTGTCCCCATCTGAAATATCACAAAGCCGCAATCCTTAATAATTTCAACTCTTGCTCCATCAGGGTGTAAATGAGCTGGGGGAGTCCAGTTTAGTAACTGGACGCTGGAGCAGAATCAGCCACCAGATGGCGCTAAACGACAGCAGTTGACTCCTAACTGGAACCACGCACCTTCCCCAGCCCCAAACTTGGAAAGACAGCCTCTGGGACACCCAGGGAAATCGCAGCTCTGCTAATGGGCCTGCAGAGCAGAAGTTGTAGGACCAATACAGGGGCCTTAGGGTCTCCTCGGGGCGGGGTGGGGGTCACTAGCCTTCATGGGGACCTTTCAGGGGCTAAGAATATTCTAAGATGCACAGCTGGCTTCCCTATTAATTGAGATTTGTCTGTTGTTTGTGGCAGGGGAGCTTTTATCGAGCACCTATATATCTGACTTTCTTTTTTTTTTTTTATATCTGACTTTCATTCTCAGTTCTTTTTCCTTAAGCTGTTATGGAGGTCTTTTATATGAGGCACATCTAGTATTATCTTCTGTCTTAACAGAGACATGCAGGAAAGAATGCACTGGAAATGGAAAAGCTAAGTGGATATTGACTGTAGAAACAATAGTAATGTATTCTGAGTTAAAAATACACATAATCAAAATGTTTGATGCAATAACATGGAGGGGGTAGGAGTGGTCAGTGGAGTCGCAGTAAACCAGCATTGTTGGTTGGGGTAAAAAGCTGTCTGGGGAAGTCTGAGATGATTTATCTTCCCTTCCCTTCCCTTCCCTCCCTTTCCCTCCCCTCCCCTCCCCTCCCCTCCCCTCCCCTCATTTCCCCTCCGCTTCCCTTCCCTTTTTTCCCCTTTTCTTTCCTTCTTAAACATCTATTCATTTGAGAGCAAGAAAGAGAGAGAGAGCACACTAGCTAGTGAGCAGCGGGGGAGCGGGGGAGAGGGAGAGAGAATCTCAAGCAGACTCCCCAGCAAGCATGGAGCCCAATATGAGGCTCGATCCCATGACCCTGAGATCATGTTCTAAGCCAAAACCAAGAGTCAGACCCTCAACCGACTGAGGCACCCAGGCACCCCTGAGCTGATTCTTGATACACATTTCTCAGGTGGATAGAATCTTATGGAATCCTTTTTCAACTTTTTCTTTTAAGTAGCCACTTCCTGAATTGTACGTTCAAAGGTGTCATTGAGACTTCTGCCTTGATGACAGAAAGTACGTGAGCCTCGTGGAGCCTCATGGACCATTTTTTGCTTTTATCTCTGCATTTGTCTTCCTCATGCCAACAAACAGCAAGAGGGATTTGGAAAGGAACCAACCAACCAAGGGCATTCTCTGAGGCTGCCAATCGTTCAGGCAAAAATTTGCAGGCACTTATGTTGCTCAATTCCTTGATTGGCAAGTAGGAGTCATGTCTGTCAAGGGACTCCTTCCTTATAGGTGAAAAGAAGATCACCACTGTCCTGTCCTTACATGGCCAGGGTGGGCTCTGCAGTGTCTTTGATGGATGTTTTTGGTTAAATGCTACAGAGCATGGCACATGCTGTCTTCACCTTTGGTATTAAGTGCAAAGACCACAACTTTGTTGTCACTGTCTACGTAGAAGAGGAAAAGTTAGCTCTGGAAAGTTCTCTCTTTCAGAGGCCTGGAAGATCAGGTACTGGTTTATATTTCCCATCAGTGACCCCAGCAGAGCAGATCACTTGGACAGGGCTTCTGTGAGGTGAGCTCTTCAGGTTGGTACAGCATCATGGGGCAACGTCTCTCTCTGGTTAACCTCATCGCTCTTCCTAGTGCTGGAGAGAAACAGGAAGTCCCATGCAGAATACTTAGAGATATTTTCTTCCCTGATCTTGCTTTGTTCTCTGGTTCCCTTGGGGAAGGACAGTGAAAACTGGCCCAGGGTGGCTTCCAGGGGCAACCCAGGTATGAGCATTCACAGTGGGAGGTGGAGGGGGACCCCCTTTTTTTCTCTGCCCTTCTCTTGCCAGAGGACATGTGTTGTCCCTCCCATTTCCATCAGGTCAGCGATTTACATCTGTGCCATGCTCTTCCCCTCGTGCCCACCGGAGCAGGGGGTGGGAGCTCACAGGGGCAGTGGAGCTAGAGATATAATCCCATCTCAGAATCACCCCCCAGACATCCAACATTTGCCTTACCTGTTGTGGGTACCCCCTGCAGGTGGTGAAAAGCAATCCATCCTTACACCCTGACAAGGGATACGTGAATAATTGTACTCGTGATAGGTTTTGATATTTTTAAAGGGAATATTTTAAAAGAAAATGAACTATGGTACTTTGTCAAGACAATTTTTGAGCTTCATCTTTCTCTTTTATTTTTTACTGTAACTTATTTTCACTCTAAGCAAATCCCTATTTTATAGGGATGATTATTGAAAACGGAGGGAGGAGACGGGTTTCCCCCGCCCCCTCTTTTCCCAGCCCCTTTCCTGCTCTGCACCCGTTGTACCGAGGGGTCCACTTAGATCTCCCGTTGGAGTGCAATCTGTTTTCTGTCACTAGGGGGCGCTCCTAACAAAGGGATGTGTATTAGCTGCTTTCCAGGCTGAAGGAAGGAGCAACTTTGTAAGGAACAATCCAGAAGTGCTGGAGAAAGTGGTGTATTTGATGGGGTTATTTTTATCGTACTTTATTTTTAGAGAGAGAGACAGAGGGAGGGGAGGGGGAGAGGGAGAGAGAGAATCTTTTTTTTTTTTTTAAGATTTTATTTATTTGAGAGACAGAGTGTGAGAGGGCAAGGGGCAGAGGGAGAAGCCGACTCCCTGCTGAGCAGGGGGCCCCATGTGGGACTTGATCCTGGGACTCCAGGATCATGACTTGAGTCGAAGGCAGTTGCTTAACCAACTGAGCCACCCAGGTGCCCAGAGAGAGAGAATCTTAAGCAGGCTCCATGCCTGGAGCATAGCCCAATGTGGGGCTCCATCTCACGACCCTGAGATCATGACCTGAGACAAAATTAAGAGTCGGTGCTTAACTGACTGAGCCACCGAGGCGCCCCTAACGGGGTAATTTTCAAAAGGTTCTGAAGAACCCTGCTCCAGCCAAAAATCTTTCGCCTTCCACATTTAGCTTAAAACTTGCAAGAACTTTGTCCCCTTTGACACATGACTGTGGCAGAAGGAGGCAACTTACTGAACAGTGTTAGTGTTAACTTCCTAGAGTATTGTACACACCTTTTTGACAACCTTTCTTTACACAGAACTTTGGAGCCAAAAGGCACCACCTAGTGGGAGATGCAAGCTTAGTGCCCTATAAACAAATCACTTATTTGAAACTATGTAGCAAAGCATTTGTGAGCCCAGCCTCTGGGCCAGGCTACCTGTTTTTGCAGCCCAGCTCCATTTCTCAACAGCTGTGTGATCTTGGACAATTGATCTGATTTTCTCTACCTCCTATCTTCATTAGTAAGATGGACAGAGTAATGGTTCCTACCTAGGCTTGCTAGGGAGATTAATGAGCTAATAGTTGTTGAGTTCTTAGCAACCTGCCTAGCCCTGAGAAAATGTTAATAAATTCTGATTGTTGATATAACCACTTGGATCTGATGGCCATCATGAGTCCAGGGTCTGCATTTTCCCCCTTGGATGACTGGGGCAATTCTCCATTTGACCATTACTGGCTGGGTCAAAGAGTAGAAATATGTCGATTCAAGAGTGGAGCTAATCCTAAGTAGTGACATGTTCCAAAGGCCATGAATTCTAGAGGATTTTCCTAAGAGGCAGGAGTTTTATACCCTTTGAAGAGCCTCTTTAATGAAGAGGTTGTTCTTTTTCTTCTGCCTTTTTGCTACTCAGGAGCTAGCACACAGGTCCATGGCCAAGTACGTCCTCATGGATCCAGTCTGTCACAGTAGTCTGCTTCTGGGAGAATTTTCAAAGGCAAGGAGGGCTCAGAACCACAACATAAATATTAAAAAAAATTGTTGTTCAGAACAGAAAGCACTGTTCAATTGGCTGACTCCATCCCGGAGGAACATTTCAAGTGCCTTGAGCTTACGCTGGACAGTTCTAGAACCAAAGTGTTAGATCAGAGTCTAGAATAGAGTGAGTAGTTACGGGGTTCTGGCATCTGGGATGGGTTGTTGCAAACATCCAGCACTTCTTCCCCTGATGCTTTGCTGTCCTTGCCTGACGTGGTTTTGGCCCCAGTGGGATCCTCTCAGAGCACCCTTGAGAACAGTCCTGGCTCTTCTGGGGCACAGGCAAGAGGGTGAAGAAGCAGTCAGCCCAGAGATCCCTGGTGCAGTTTCCTGCTAGCTGTTGACCTTGCTTTGACAGCCGTGGAACAGCTCCACATGGTATTAGGGTGCCGTCTGTTTTTATTCTTTTTTTCCCCGGAGACTTTATTTTTTTCTTTTCCTTTTTTTCCCAAATGGTCACCAATTGTCCATGTGTCTCATGGCTCTGATTCAGTGTGATGTGACCTTGGGAGAGGAGGTGTGAGCACACCATCCAGACCTGTTTCATGTCTGGGAGGAAGTAATTTATACACTAGGAACTGGCTTCGTGGCGTGGGATTCTAATTCTGGGGATGGCATTTTGTATGTGTAGGAAGGCTGTCAAAACCTTTCCAATGGGAAGGGACAAGAACCAATTTGAGAATAATGTGCTTATATAAAAACTGTCCTGGTGCAGGCATCTTGGCATGCTTCCTGTACTTGTTCATTCTGAAGGGGAGAGAAGGGGGGCAGGAGGAGTTCTCTGGTGGACTCCTGCAGACTCCAGACTCTCCAGCGAGAAATGACTCACACTCCTGAAATGGCTCTGGAGGTCACATGGTTAAAAGGGTGACAGGTGTTTATGGACTTCTGGCTTTCTTGTTATTCTTGTCCCTCCTCTTTAAATGTTTACCAAACTGATCAGCCTGCTGAGAATATATGTTTTTTAGGTGGTCCATGGGGGTTTCCACTGGTTTTCGACCAGTAACAGAACAGCCACAGCAGCCACCCCCACCCCCACCGCCAGCAGCAATTTGGGGCATGTCCTGGGGCACGGGTCAGATGGCTCCCATGTACTATTTCATTGCATCTCTGCAAGGCACAGGGCACAGTGACTCATTTTCCTATTTTGGAGATGAAGTAAACGAGGCTTTGGGAGGTTAAAAACCTGCCAAGTGGACTACATTGTTTTGGCAGGAAAAGGAAACTCTTGCAAACTTACTCCTTGCATTGTTTAGCCAAAGAAACAGACTGCAGTGCAAGAAAGGGGGGGTGGATGGCGACTGTGGTGTATGTCCGGATGGCTCTCTCTCTGGCCTCTAGGAGCACTGAGTGGGTGTACAAAGCTGGGACTTTCTCTACTCCTGGCCGGTCCTCCCAGGGCCGAGACGCCCACCAAATACTTGTCACACTGTGGCCTTTTCATTCTCAGAACATCACCATGAATGAAGACTGCACACCAACTGGCTGCTTGATTCTCTTTCTTTTTAAAAAGATTTTATTTATTTGAGAGCGAGTGAGAGAGAGACCAAGTGAGAGAGTGAGCACCAGTGAGGACAGCAGCAGAGGGAGAAGCAGAGCTCCTTCTCCCTGAGCAGGGAGCCTAATGTGGGGCTCGATCTCAGGACCCTGGGATCATGACCTGGGCTGAAGGCAGACACTTAACTGATGGATGCCCTCCGACCCCCAGCCCCGCTTCCCTCTGCTTGTTTCTCTTTAAGGGAATGCGTACAGACCATTGACTTCGCTGGTTCTGAAATCAAACCCAGCAAGAGCAAGTCCATGTCCTTGTCTGCAGGTAGAAAGTAGGGCTGGGCTTGCTTCTTGAAAACAGAGTTGCTTTGAACACTCAGGGCCAGCAAGTGGTGGCAGTAGTGGGTGTCCAGGCTTGCCTGAGGCCAGTCTCCTCCTCAGCCTCTAGGCTGTGCTGTCTCTCTATTTAAGGAGAAAGGAAAATGCCAGATGAAAGGTCTCACTCTCTGGATTCAGTTCAGGTTACATAGAGACGCTTTGTGTCCATTCCCTCTTTGTTTCATGGCTGCCTGCTTGCTCGTGTTCTTCAGTCAATTAAATTTCATCAATTTTGCTTCCGAGTTTTCTTTGTCCTTCCCCTTCTTCCTTCAGATTTAGAGTTTTTTCTGCTCAGAGATGCTTTCTCTTCCCCACATGGATGTTCATCATGCTCTAGTACTAAGACAGAGTAATGACGGGAAGCAAGTGCTTTGATGACCAACATCCTGAATGTTCATTTACCTAACTTTATGGAAATCCAGAAATTAGCTTGGATTCTCTGCCTCCTGTTACTCACGGAACATGATAGTAGCAATTGTGATTTTGCTTCTCTTGACCGTCCTGCCCTTTCTATGGCTCTTTGAGATATCCTAGATGTTCATTCTTGGCTCCCTGGAAGAGCTCTCTCATGCTGCAGCCATTCCTTGTCACTTGTGAGCAGTGGGAGAGAGAGGACAGGCTGGAGAGTGGAAAACAAGAAGAGGGAGATCCCTGCAGTTTAGTTCTTGTTTTGGGGGGCAAGATCCACCACAAATAGCATACTTGGGACTCGGTCTATTAGGGGAAGAGCCACGCCAGCGCTTGCAGATAGGAAAGCTGTATTAGGAAGCACATTACTCCCCTACTTGGGGAAAGCACTGCAAAGCTCTGCAGTTTCTATGCATTGAAGGGAGCAATTGAAGGCTCCAGCTGGCTGGGCTTGGCTAAGCACTCACACTAGCTCTCCAAGGCAAGGGAGGAGGTGTGGCCCTGGATTTCAGAGGACTGGTCAGAGTGGGTCACTGAAAGATGGCACCCCGTGAGACATCTGTAGAGTTCCTTGATAGTAATAGGTCAGGCAATGGAATAGGGGCATATAGAACAATAAGGAACTCAGGAATTGGCTCATTTTTTTCATGCAACCAATATTCATGAGCACTTATCATATTTAAGGGACCGTGCCAATAAACCTCTAGTCACAAAGATGAACCAGGCAGAAGCCAAACCTCGTGGAACTTAGTCCTTAGTGAATTGTCCGTTCCTCTGGACCTCCATGCATGGTATTCCCTCTGCTTGAACTCTCTTCTCCTTCTCTCCTCTCCAGTTTTCAGTCCATGTATAATTCCAGGGGGATGTATTACATTCTTAGACTAGAAAAGGTGAGTCAGATGGGAGGTCCAGGACCTTCTCCTGTTTCAGCACCTACCACCCCCATGGTTGTCACCTTTTTGTCGGTCTGGTGTCCACCTGGAGGGATAAACCCATTCCTGTTTGGCTCACCATGGCATCCCTTATATCCAGCACAATCCCTAAGATTAGATCATCAGGTAGGCATACGGCAAGTGTGTGTTCAGTGAATGAATGAATCAATCAGTGAGCGGTTCTGTCATTCAAGAAGGGAGATGCGTGTGTGTGTGTGTGTGAGAGAGAGAGAGAGAGAGAGATACCAGGTGGAAGTTGATGTATTACATGAGAAAAATACAGAGTAGAAGGTGCCCTTGAAAGTCCAAAAAGGAAAAAGCAGAATTTGAGGAATCCATGCCCTTATACGGAGGGGACACTGGGGATGGGATTAAAGAGCAAGCGGTGTTAGGCGTGTAGGCATTGGAGGAAGAAAAAAGGGACCAGCATGGCTGAGCTGTGAAAGAGGAGGAGGAGCACGGGTGACAAGCACGGAGAGGCTGAAAATGTGAAGAAAATGCTCCTTTGATGACAGGCCATGAGACAGTGTGTGCTGGGTGTTTGGGTGAAACTGGATAATTTTTAAATTAGGAGATGGTGTGGTGAGAGCTGAGGGTTTCCCTTTCGAAGTGTACAGACGGCCTTTCGTGCATATCCTCTTAGTCTTCTTGCTCTGCGCTCCCATGAGGACGCTCCAGGACCTCTAATGGGTGTCTTGGACTAGAACTGCGTTGAGTACCCAAGGTGGGTTCTTCTGAGCAGCACACGGTACCAGACTTACATGTTTATGCAGGTGCATTCAGTGTGTGCACACATGTTCCTCTGTGTATCCGTCCACCAGCAGGAGCCGAAGTGATGGCCAGAGAAAATTGGGTAGCCAGAACTCCGGTTTATTTGTAAGAATTAAGAAACATAATTAATACTCTTCCTATAAAAGACCATTTGCACAGCCCTATTTTAGTATTTCCTAGTGATGCAACATTGTATATATAGTACTACCCTATTTTTAGTGCTGAGCATGAATATATTGCATAAGGCTGTTGGTTACCGAAGAGTGTTGTACCTTTAAGCTCTCAGTCCCCTAGGGAGTCCCCCTGAGTAGTGGCTTGTGGCCCTGCTTCATTCCCTGATGTCCCTGAGCCTAGCCTAACTAGTCCCTATGCTGGTGATTGATGGCTCTGTCCCCTTTGCCTTCCACTACTGCTTATCTAACAGCCTTTTGTTTTCACTCATTTTACATATCAGAAGGAGTTACCTCCCTCTTAAAAGAGATTGCTTTGAAAATACCAGCCTGGCCAAGCAGGAGCAGCCAAGGGGACTTGGTTGGTAAGCACCATCTTTCTGGTCTTTCCTTGTAAACCCCAGTCTGGTTCAGGGGCTTCACCTGCACTTGGCCTCCTGGGGCCATACTTCTCATTTGCCTTCTTTGCCTTCCTCATCCAGAAACTAAGGGGAAGGCAGTCAGAAGTGCTCACAAAGGCCTTGGCAGCATTGACATGGTAGTGTAAATGTGTAATAAACCACAAAATAACACTTACCAGGGTGAATTCTTCAAATCTCTCCCTAAATTTCCCTCTCCAGATCTGAGCACGTATCTGCAATGTTTGGTTCTGCTTTCGGTCCTTCGACCTTACGCGCATTCTCTTTCCACTTTTTTTTTTTTTAAGATTTTATTTATTTATTTGACAGAGATCACAAGAAGGCAGAGAGGCAGGCAGAGAGAGAGGGGGCAGCAGGCTCCCCGCTGAGCAGAGAGCCCAGTGCGGGGCTCGATCCCAGGACCCTGAGATCACGATCCGAGCCGAAGGCAGACGCTTAACCCACTGAGCCACACAGGTGTCCCCTCTTTCCACTTTTTAACAAGATTCTGTTTGCTGCTCCATCTGGCGTTGGGCCTATTACTGAAACGTTAAGAGAGCAGAGGCAAAGAAGCCAAGCAAACACACGGGAGACTGCGAGAAATCACCTGCGTCCCCAGCCTCCACAGGCAAACCCTGCTCCTTCTAAACCCTGCTAATCCTGTGAACTCTGCTCTTGACACAGTTGAGAAGAAACTGTGTTCAATTTCCTTTCACTTCCATATGTCATCAGTAATCCTTGATGGAAATCGTGTGCAGTGGCTGAATAGCATTTCATTAAATAACTGAACCTGAATTTACTTTGGCCTTCTCCTGTATAATTAAGGATTTAAAAATACATATTACAAAAAATGATTCAGTAAATGTACTGTGCATCACTATTGGTCCACATTTAGAATTATTTCCCTAGGAGGGGTTATTAGACTTTTGGGCCAAAACGTAAGGACACTTTTGAAACCTTCATATATAATTTTATGTATTTGTATTTCCTGTTTTAAAATTCTTCTTCCTGCTTTCCACGAAGCAGATTTTTATTCGTATCATTTTATGAATTGGTTTGAAAATTTTTTTTAAACTAATCTAATTCTAAAAGCAGGACAAGGCTGTTGCAGAGAATTCAGAAATATAGACAACCAAAATGAGTTAGCTAAAAATCAGCTGTATTCCTTCATATGTAAATAAAATGTTGTTACAATTTTGGTGAGTATCTTTCCAGATAATATTTTTCTATACTTATATAGATAAATACGCTTTTACTAAAGTTGTGATCATACAGGTTGTTTTTTAAATCTTCAAAATGGGTTTTATTTATAAGGTATCTAGTGAAATGCTGGAAGGGGAGCATTTATTATGCCATTTTACTATCTTTTTAGCTTTATCTGGCAGAATGTTATGAGAGATTTTCTTCCTTTCCTATCTCAGGTACAAAATGTTAAAAATAAAAATAATTCCTGCAGAAAGCATATTGAGACTTCTCCCCACATTAGTTGTGCGGTTCTTAAATGATAATTATTGCTATTAATATTGATTGGTGTCTTTATTTTTACCATGCAAAGTGGTGATGATTTTACACAGTCCTCCCTTAATATCTACCTGAGACTAATCAACATGCTGCCTACAGAACAAATGAAAGATGTCACCTTGGAGTGAAGTAAATTTTTAAGATCAATAGTCTATCCTTAGCATAATGTTTATTTTATGCATTTGCAGACTTCTTATCACCTGGATTGTAGTTTATAAATATTAGCCTATTGATCTTTGTGCTCTTTCCTTTGCTGGTAAAGTTTCTGATAAAATATCATTTTTTTTTTGTAGGTGAAGGGCAGAACAATAAAGTAAATGTCTAGATATCTGATGATTGGACATGGCTGTAGAAAGATTCGGCATCCAAGGCTGTCTAGCGACATAAATCCCTCCAGCTTTTCTAGGGACCTTACGTTCCAGGTTATCTGTAAAATCCAACTGATAACAGGTTCTCTTTTAGATAAAAATGTGGAGTGAGTACAGTGACATCACATACTTATTTTACCCAGTGTGGTGGTAGTGACTTCCATATGCTTTATCAATGATCAAATCCCAGGCTGAATATGTATTTGGCTTTATTTCACCAAAGTCTATGGGCATTTATTTTCTTTTTCAAGTTTCAGCAGTAATTTATTAAGAATTTTCCCCTGGAAAAGTGTCTTTTCATTCCTTCAGGAGTTCGTTCCTTAGGCTAATAGGGATCAGATTCCATTAAGGTAATGAAGATCAATTCTTTGAATGACCAAAATAACACACCCTTGTACCTCCCAGAGAGTGGCTTCTCTCCTCATGACCTCTGAACTTCAGGTCCCTAAGGTCTGAATGTTCACTGTCTCTGTCCTCAGGTCTCATGAGCCCTGACTGCCTTTCTTGAGTTACAGCAGGTGTTAGGTAGACTCATTTTTCTCAAAGGTTTACAGTTTGGATAATTTTCTTTTTGGGGGGTAGGTCACTGGGATCTCTTTTGGAATGATTGGTGTCTTTATTTTTACCATGCAAAGTGGTGATGATTTTACACAGTCCTCCCTTACAAAGGTGTTACATATCAGGGGCGACAGTGTATGCATGCGTGGTTTGTGATTTCTGAAGCATTGTGCAAATGATAGCAACAATTGCCATTGGAAACAAAATTTTGATGGTTTTATTTTTAAAAACATTGTGAATAGAGCTCTTGTCAAAAGGTACTAGGAACCATGAGAGTGAGAAGACTACCCAGCACATATATAAAAAACCACATTTAACGAATTAAACATTTTAAAAGACGTATTTATTTGAGAGAAAGAGAGCATGAGCAGGAGGGTCAGAGGGAGAGAGACTCTCAAGCAGATTACACGCTGAGTGCAGAACCCGATGTGGGGCTTGATCTCTTGACCCTGAGATCACGACCTGAGCCAAAACCAAGAGTCAGATGCCCAACCCGTGGCGCAATCTAGGCACCCCAATCACATTTAATTTATTATGTGTCAGTTGATGAGCATTTCAGTGGCTTCCTCCTTTTGGTTATTAGGAATGATGCTGCGTATGAACATTTGTATAAAGTCTTTGTGTGGACGTGTTTTAATTTCTCTTGGCTGTTTACCTAGGAGTGGAATTATTGGATTACGTGGCAACTCCACGTTAAACACTTTGAGAAAATGTCAAGCTTTTTCAATGTTCACATTAAATTTTATTCTCACCAAAACTCTGCTGAGGTTTCTAATTTTCCACAATTGTCTTCCTGATAGTCATCCTAGTGGGTCTGAAGTGGGCCTTATGGTTTTGATTTGCATTTCCTTGGTGGGTAAAGATACCAAGTATCATCCTGGGCTTATTGGTCATTTGTATATCTTCATTGGAGAAATATTTGTAACCTCGGCCCAATTTTAGTTGGGTTGTTTCTCTTTTTTGTCCTGCATGTATCCTAGATTAAGTCCCTTATCAGGGATATGACTTGCACAATTTTTCTCCCTTTCTGTGAAGTGCCTTTTCACTTTCTGGATTGAGTCTTTTGAAGCATATAGGTTTTTAATTTTAATGATGTCTGTTTTTTCTTTTATTGAGAGTGCGTTTGGATCATAAAAGAAATCACCCTGAAGGTACCCTTCCAAGGGTTTCATTGTTTGAGATAGGGAATTTCTAGCCATCTATTCCTTTTTTAAAGCATTTGCCTTGAGGAAATAAAAACGTTTTGGACTGTAAGTAGGGCAGTGAGGAAACTGAGGATTGGGGAGAACCTGGCATAGTCTTTGACCCCTCTACGGTGTGCCCACCTCTGCCACTTTTCAGAGAGCAAATTCCAGCTCCTCTCCTAGTTCATCTCTCTTCTCTGATGGGCCCTGGATAATAGGAGGTCAGCTTCCAGGACTTTCTTATCTCTTTCTCTAATAGGAGTTGAATGCATGGGTACTGAATGAATGAACAAAGCTTTTGGGTCACTCAGCTACTTTTGTTACCCCGCTGTCTTTTTCTCGTAACTGTCGTATTTTTATTGCAAATGCTTTAGGGTCATTTACAAGAAATAACATTGGTTACTGAGAAAATATTATTTACGGAGTACAATGGCAGAACGTATGCCATTTTTCTTTATAATCAGGTTTTATTCTTGTACGGTGAAAAAGAAGGTGTCAATCACTGTAAATAGACCCCTCCCTCCTCCATTCACATTATCTTCCATGGTGTTGGCAGCTTCGGTTCCCTCATCAGTCCTCTGGGCAGTTTTTACGGGGTCCAGTTCTAAAATATTCCCCATTAAGGTGGTCCCATAAAAGTGAGTCTACACACTAATTGCCTTTACCACACACATCTTGGTCATCACATTTTGCATCTAGCTTCTTTCTGTGTGTTGGCCCTTTTTGACATCTTTTGTAGGGCTTTGAAGGAAGAGAGAGTAGCAGAGGTTTGAGCTCGCTTTGTGAATCACCAGCCCTAGTCGGGGGTGGGCAAGGGGGAAGAACTAAAATTTTGTTACCTGTTATCTCATGCCAGATCCTCGCCTGGTGTTTGACATACTTTCTTTGTTCAATCTTCACAACAACCTGGTGAAGTAGATGGTTTGGCCCCTTATTTCCTATCTGAAATCACCTGCCCAGCGTCTCCCAGACAGTAAGAAGTGACTCTAGGCTTCAGGGACAATTCTGTCTCAGACCCAAGCCTTCGCTGTTTGGGACTAAACCATGCGGTATGTCTCTGAAATAAAAGGTTGAGAGAACTCAGAAATGCGGATGAGAAAATAGTTGTAAGCAAGAGTGGTTGATTTAGCTCCCCGTGTAATAATTTTTAACCTTTTCCGCTGTGAAAGTACGTGATGGATCTCACACGTATCCCTCCTTCCAGTTTGAGAGCTGTTATGCGGCCTCTCTCAGTCACTCTCAGGGACACATCAGAGTGCAAGTGAAAAGCTCCATATTGTTCTCATGAATCTGCTCATGGTATTTGCCAGTGTGGGAAACCCACAGGTGTAAGGTGAGTGGCCAGTGTTACAAAACTGGGGAAAGGGTGAGAAACCTAGTCTTTGTTTTAGGCCGCTTCCCTCATGATGCCAGCAGGGGGCAGCATTCTCACATAGTTTCCTACTTACTGGGCATGTAGAAGAGAGGGCAGTACTGTCATCAAGCTCACCCCAAACCTGGTAGCTCTTCACCTCTTAGTCTCCAACCTGACTACCTAACCTTAATTAGGCAAAGTGAATGCAAGCCAGTTTTCAGTGTTTTGTTGTTGTTGTTTGAGGAAAGGAGGAAATACTCCTTGTATGTTAGCACACACAAGCAAATATTTTGTACTTTATAAGAATGGATGTGTTCTGTGTATGCAGGGTTCTTTCCTCTAAGGGGAGTACCTATTCTCTGCTGCTGTGGTCGATGTATGTCTCAACCACCAGTTAAACCTTGTTTTCCTAAGGAAATGCTGCAGTGTTGGAAGGCATTGTACAGGGTTCTAGCACTTTCAGCAAAGCCCACTGTCCAAAGTGCTGATTTTAGAGCCCGCCAACATACATCCAACTCCCAGTATAACCACTTATTAGCTGTGGGACAGGGAGGGTTGTAATACATTCCTGTTCTCCTTCATTCAAAGAGGAGTTTTGTTTGTTTGTTTGCTTTTTTTTTTTTAACAGGTAGAACATGGTATTATGCTCTGTGTATAACGGTCTTTATATATACCTTCCAGTTCAATTTCACAGAAATTGGCCTCTTCTTTCTGTAAATACATTTGTGTTTCTCTCAGAAGCCCTGGCTGAGGCAGGGAGATTCAAAGGTAATAAAATCTGGGAGTATAAAATCAAGTGATCTTGGGTAATGTCAAATTATTTAAGCCGGAGAGTGAAATTGGAATGACTTGCCAGTTGCCACCTTATGGAATGGTCCCTGCAAGGGTGGGCGGTGGGTATCCTTTTCTCAGCAGCTTAGCCTAGCTAAGACTAGGCTCTGAGGGGCACCTGGGTGGCTCAGTGGGTTAAAGCCTCTGCCTTCGGCTCAGGTCATGATCCCAGGGTCCTGGGATTGAGCCCTGCATCAGGCTCTCTGCTCAGCAGGGAGCCTGCTTCCTCCTCTCTCTCTGCCTGCCTCTCTGCCTACTTGTGATCTCTGTCAAATAAATAAATAAATAAAAATCTTAAAAAAAAAAAAAGACTAGGCTCTGAGATGGTCTTTTTTTTTTTTTCTGTTTATTTGACAGACAGAGATCACAAGTAGGCAGAGAGGCAGGCAGAGAGAGAGAGAGGGAAGCAGGCTTCCTGCCAAACAGAGAACTATGCAGGGCTTGATCTGAGGACTCTAGGATCATGACCTGGGCTGAAGGTAGAGGCTTAACCCACTGAGCACCCAGGCGCCCCTGAGATGGACTTCTTAAGGCAAGGAATTTACCCCTGTTTGAGGTGGGCTCTCTGTGGGCACTGGGCGTGTTTACAGCATGCCAACTAACAGTCAAGGTCCACTACTTGTTTCCACATTGAATTTGAGCAACTTGGGCACCTGAGTTATGGATCCTGGGGTCTCTCCTGGGACTCTCATTATTGTTTTTATTGAGGTGAACTTCACATAGCAAAACTAAGCACTTTAAAATACATAAATCAGGGGCACCTGGGTGGCTCAGTGGGTTAAAGCCTCTGCCTTCGGCTCAGGTCATGATCCCAGGGTCCTGGGATCGAGCCCTGCATCAGGCTCTCCGCTTAGCAGGGAGCCTGCTTCCTCTCCTCTCTCTTTGCCTGCCTTTCTGCCTACTTGTGATCTCTGTCAAATAAATAAATAAAATCTAAAAAAAACACAAAAAACAAAAAAATTAAAATAAAATACATAAATCATTTAGTACATTATACAATGGACAGTTGGCCCTTCTATTTGGTTGCAAAAACTCATTCTAGTTTTTAACCCTTTATTTTGATAGAATTCTGAATTTAGGGAAAAGTCACAAGAATGGTACAAGGAGCTCCTGCATAATCTTCAACCAGATTCAGTTATAATGTTTACCTCTTTCCACATTTTCTCATTGCTATGCAGTCTTGGTCTCTATTTCTCTCTCTCTAGATGCACACACACACACACACGTTTACAATGTACTTATCTATGTATATATATGTATTATAGGAATGGTATGTATCTCTATTAAATACAGGATACACACCTATATTATATGTTTGTGTGTATATTATATGTTTGTGTGTATGTAAATACACACACACACAATTTGTATATGTGTACATTTTCCCCCTTGAGCCATCTGAGAGCATGTTGGGAGACATTTCTTTCTCACTAAATACTTTGGTATGTATATTTACATGCTAATAAGGGTACATAATACAATTACTAAAATCTGAAGATTTAACAATGGTAAATACTTGAATTTCATCAAATAGTTTTCATACCTTCATTCTTTTCTGATCCAGATCCAACCCACAGTCATACATGGCATTTAGTTGCTGTCTTCTTTACGCTCCTTTAATCTGGAGCAATTCTGCTATTCTTTCTGTTCCCTGACCTTGATATTTTTTGAAGAGTACTGGCCAGTCGTTTTGTGTATTGTCTTTCAATTTGAATTTGGCTAATACTTTTTGTGATTAGATTCAAGTTCTTAATATATTTTATACCATCCCCTATGGAAAAATGAGGCCTGACTTCCAAATGCTAGATTTATGAACATCATTTATCATATGACTCTTTCAAAAAACCCGTTGTTGTGTTTAGTTGGCATTTTTTTTTTTTAGCCTTCCATGGTGAAGATGCCCTAACCCTGTGGGCTACGGTGCTAGAATTAGATTTACCTTCCCTGGGACCCCTGGAAATCTATCGCCACGTGGATTCCGAAGTCATTAAGCTGGAGGTTTATGGCTTCAAGACTGGAAGGCAGTGACTGAGAATCATGTTGTGAGCCCTCTGTGTTAAAATCATTGTTCTTTGATATCACGGAGCCAAATGGAGTTTACTGGATGTTCATTCACTTGTCAGATGTTGAATGAGAAAATGACAATTTGCAATGTAAATTGTTAAGATAATTAAGTCAGTCTTCTAGGGCATGGCGAAGAATACTTGAGGCTGCCTGTTGGGCTGCTGTACCCCTGTCTGGGAAGGATGGAGCAGTTCATTTCCCTAGCAGTATGAGTCCCCTCTGCCAGGCAAAACCACGTTACGAGCCCAGGAATAAGTAGCAAATCAGCCATGTCAATTTTGATACATGGCTAATTTCTTATGACTACTTTATTATTATTTGTATAACTACTATTAGAAGCAGGCCCAAGGAAGTGATTTTGCCTTTCTGTTCTTTTCTCTACCTTTTATCCAGCCTCTCCCAAATCTTTTTCTTTTTCTTTTCCTATCCTGATGTATTTGATAACTCGGCTTTTCTCGAAAGTATGTTGGCTTTTGTTTTAAAGGTGGAAATGAAAAAAAATTATGCAGATTAAATTTAGATTATTTTTGGGATGCCTGGGTGGCTCAGTCAGTTAAATGTCTGCCTTGGGCTCAGGTCATGATCCCGGGGTCCTGGGATCGAGCCCCACGCACTCTTTGCTCAGTGGGGGCCTGCTTCTCCCTCTGGGCCCCCATCCCCCGCTTGTGCATGTTCTCTCTTTCTGACAAATAAAAAATCTTGAAAAAAAAATTTGGATTATTTTTAAGTTACATGGGCAAAATGCCCTTGTTCTGTTGTCACAGAGGAAAATTCCCATGTTCTTGCCTTTAGCTTTTAAACTTTTACTTTTGAAATAATTTTCGATTAGCAGAAGTCTGGCAACTCTAGTACAGGGAGTTACTTAACCCTTCACAGAACTTCCCCCAACATTAATGTTTTATATAATCATAATATATATATCAAAACTAAAAATCAGTAAAAATAGTTAACTGAACTACAGAGTTTATTAGGATTTCACCAGTTTTCCCACTAATGTCCTTTCTCTTTCCCAGGATCCCATGATACATTTATTTATTTATTAAAGATTTTATTTATATATTTGACAGACAGAGATCACAAGTAGGCAGAGAGGCAGGCAGAGAGAGAAGAAGAAGCGGGCTCCCTGCTGAGCAGAGACGACCCCCTCTCCCCCATGCAGGGCTCGATCCCCTGACCCTCGGATCATGACCTGAGCTGAAGGCAGAGGCTTTAACCCACTGAGCCACACAGACACCCCCCACGATACATTTAGATGTAATATCTTCTAGTCTCTTCATCCTCTGGTAGCTTCCCAGTTTACATATATAAAAAATTTCCTTGTTTATAGTGGCCTTGACACTTTTTCCTAAGATCTAGTCGGATATTTTGTAGAATTTTTTTCTCAATTCAAGTTTGAGATTTTTCTCATTTTTTATGATTAGCCTGGGCTTATGGCTTTCTGGAAAGAATACAACAGAGGTGAAGTGCCATTCTCCTCACATCATATAGGGTATGCATGTTATCTTTGTCGGCTTCTGAAATGTTCTTATTCTCTTTCTCTGTTTTGCAGTATTAAATATCTTCTTATGGTACTAAAACTACTTTTTTTTAATATATATTTTTTAAAGATTTTATTTATTTGTCAGATAGAGAGAGAGCGCAGGAGCAAGCACAGGCAGACAGAGTGGCAGGCAGAGGCAGAGGGAGAAGCAGGCTCACCGCTGAGCAAGGAGCCCGATGTGGGACTCGATCCCAGGACGCTGGGATCATGACCTGAGCCGAAGGCAGCTGCTTAACCAACTGAGCCACCCAGGCGTCCCCTAAAGCTACTTTTTAAAAATGGAATGTTGTGGATCAGTTACTGGGTTGTTCGTGCAAAATCCCTAGAACCCTTTACGTTTCCTGTATCACATGAGCAGTCTCCATGAAAGAAAATCAAACCTGTGTCTCTCCCTCTTTCTCAAATACTTTCAACTCCCCCTGAAAGGCACAGATATACCACCTTGGGACGTGTTTATATAGAGTTGTGGACAAAACATACCAAATCTTGAGATTTTTTTAAAGGTGATTTTTAGTGAACTGGAACTCATACATGGGAATAAGTCATGCACGAGGAATAGGAGCGATGGAATGAGTGGGTGGCGCAGCTCTGAACGCCCCCCAGAAGCCAGACTCCTACTCGGACTTTGAGAGAGGATGTTTATTTGGCTCAAAGAATCTGCGTTTTTTTTGTTTCTTTTTTCAGAAAGGTGATTTGAATCCTAATATAAACCTCCCCTTCAAATATAAAGAATCACATAGATGTGGCTTTATCTCATGCCCCTTCACTCATGAACTTTCTAGGTCCTAGTTTATAGTGAACATTAAGCAGTAAGTCCGAATGAGAAAGGGCCTCACTTTGCAAACGTTGTCAATGCGTGTCCGCCATGAAGTGAGATTTGTCACTCTCAAGCTCCAGTTAGTAGTACACTTTAAAAATCTTTTATTGTGGGGCACCTGGGTGGCTCAGTGGGTTAAAGCCTCTCCCTTCAAGCTTGGGTCATGATCCCAGGTTCCTGGGATGGAGCCCAGCATCGGCTCTCTGCTCAGCAGGGAGTCTGCTTCCCCCCTCTGCCTGCCTTTCTGCCTACTTGTGGTCTCTCTCTGTCAAATAAATAAATAAAATCTTTAAAAAAAAATCTTTTATCGTGATGTCCCTTGAACATGGAGTGACAGAAATAAAATACACATAACAAAAGGAAACAAATAGATACATTTTTAAAATGAAGTTAATCTTCAGAAGGAAGGCCATCCTTGTTTACTTCCTAAGATTTAATTCTAACTATGGCTCCCAGAACACATTTGGAATTAGTATGGAGAAGCTTGGCTATCACTAATTACCTATGTTTCCAGTTGGGAAACAAAAGAAAAGAAAAGAAAAGAAATTTAATTAGCTCTGAAGTTTGAGAACTCTGGAAATAAGCACTATTTCCAAGCCATGTCGCTGCACTTTCTCTCACAGATGATGCATATATTTGCTAATATGTCTCGCGTGATGCGTGAATGTGGCGGCCATCACCATGGAGTTGAGTTCCGTGAGCTTTCATAAGTCACGTATGTTCAGAAGTTTTTCTGGCGGGGCAGAGGTAAGAACATCTCAGATCTCCAGCAGCCCGCAGTCTCCCACTAGAACACACTGTGTTTAGAAGACTGATTATTGGAAGTTTCTGATTGGAAAGGTGATCTTTTTAAATTCTTTGAAGCTCTTAATTTCAGTTCCACTGAGAACTCTTCCTTCCGCGTTCTGTCTAGTTTTTAACATGCGGTGTGTGTTTGCACGAGTGGGTCTCTTTCCCCACTGGAATCTGTACTTCTTATCATTTTTTTTAAAAAAAATTATTTTTTTATTTGACAGAGACCACAAGCAGGCAGAGAGGTAGGCAGAGAGAGAGAGAGAGAGGAAGGGAAGCAGGCTCCCCGCTGAGCAGAGAGCCCGACGTGGGGCTCGATCCCAGAACCCTGAGATCATGACCTGAGCTGAAGGCAGAGGCTTTAACCCACTGAGCCACCCAGGCGCCCTTCCTTATCATTTTTAATGGCTGTGCCATCTCCTAACTTTCTCATTAAGCTGTGTACTCCACGTGGGTCAATGACAATATTGTCTGACCTAGATTGTATATTTTTCTAATAGCTGTGAGCTGTTTTTGTCTCTTTCCTTCCTAAATTTTCCTTTCAATTTTTGTTTATTGCATGAACACTAGCCCAACAGTAATTAAAAAAAGAAAAAACACAAGAAGAATAAGTTCTGTGTGCTCATTTCAATGGACCGGTTATTTCTGTTCTCTGCCTCTTTCTAGTTTTTGATCCACATGTAAACGCTAATTTCATTGTAGTCCCAAAGCACAGATCCTTTTATATTTTACTTGAAGCATTATATCATAAAGGTTTTTTCATATTCTTGCCTCGCCATCATCCTAATGACTATTTATTTCATTGAGTTGACACGTTGCCATGTATTTAGATATTCTCAGTTGCTGGACATGAACGTTGCAGTGTTTTTCTATTTATAAACAGCATTCTATTGTGTATTTTTGTTCTTAAAGCGTTCATCTCTGCTTTCAAATTACTTCACTGTGCTGGTCACTATCCAAAGTGCTTGAAGATTTTCGTGGCTCTTAGGCTCTGTCAATGCTGGGTTTTGCTTGTGTTTGTTTTTAGCACAATGTCATTTATCAGAAGGCACTTTGTCAATGTCTTGGGAGGAAGTGATGTTAAGGGGGCCTATTTTGGAAGCAGCCTTCCTCTGTGATGCTGTCGCTGGGGTTCTGAAAGATATCTTTGAGCGAAATAGTGAAAGTATAGCAGCCACTGAGTCTTTGGGAGCTCGTCAAATCACTGGCTTGTGAGAGGCCGTCCTAAAACTCCTTTGTCTAGACCACTGTAATGTATACTGAAATTATTCCTGCTGACTACAATGATGTATTCTTAACAATAGTCAAAAACTATTTTAAAAACCTGCTTTGGTCTCCTGTATATCATTCAAAATATCATTTGAAAGTTTTCTTTTATGTCTTACCTAAATCTCAATCTGCTTTGGCAAATCATTTTCCAGAATTACCGTCCGACTTGTAATTAAATGTAGCTACATTCTTCTGTGTGGAGAATAGAGGCAAATCCTAAAGTCCTTTGTAGGGTTTTGAGTTGGGCGTGGAGGAGAGTGAAAGCAGAGTATCCTTGTAGGGTTAAGAGATGTGTTTGAAGGTGATCCTGGATACCGCTCCAGGGTGGGGTCCTCTGTGTCAACATCCTTTCGATTTCACTTGTCCTAAGGGAAGGACTTACTGTGTGTCCTGGTGATGTGGTGGGTGACCATGTTATCCCATTCCTATCAGACACTCTGAAGATCTGCTAGAGAAAAATTTTTTAAAAAATTATTTATTCCAAAGAGAGAGAGAGAACAAGCAAGGGGAGAGGCAGAGGGAGAGGGAGGGAGAGAGAGAATCTCAGGCAGACTTCCCACTGAGAGAGGATCCCCACAAGGGGCTCGATCTCACGATGCTGAGATCATGACCTGAGCCAAAATGAAGTCAAATGCTTAACTGACTGAGCCGCCCAGGTTCCCCTTTGCTGAACAAATTTAGAGAGCTGTAGGCAGTCACTAATTTGTATTGGGCGAGATGATGATAATAAATGGCAGGTTCCCCTGAAGGCCCTACTCAGCATTTGGAAGTGATAACCATTTTATTAATGTGCCCATTCTCAATACCTACTTAACCTTTATTTCTTTTTTACTTTCCTCTCTGTCCTTTTCTTATTTTTCTCACACTTTGTTTCTTTTCTGTTGTTTTAAATGCTGGGTTTTCTCCCCTTTCCCTTCTTTTTTTTCCCCTTTCCAACCCTCTTAACTTCTACGCCACCCCCACCCTGCTATTTCATCTTCAGAACTCCCTTTATTGGTTTCTGCCATTCTTAGTTCCTTTCTTGTTCCTTTGGGAAAATAGGCTTTAAATGTTGAGTGTGCTAAGGGAGTGTCATTTCCTAGTGAAAAACTGCAGGATTTGGGGACTGCATTTGTGGCTTATTGATAAAGGGAGCTGGGGCTTATAGGGGTGATTTAAGGGTGATGGCTCAGTGTCTCAGGTGGACTTGATTAAGTTGTGGGACAGCTGGATTCCATTTCAGCCTGACTGTGACCTCTCCTTGCCACGTAATTAACAGTGTGCCAGCCACAGATCATAAAGTGAGTGCAGTTCAATGAATAATATCATGTACTGGTGCCTGGAGTCTGTCTTACCCACGGGATGCTGTGGGCATGGGGTAGGCCTGGATGTCGAGCCAGGAGTGACATTTAAACTGAATTGCCTGGTGCTGGGTGATGAGAGCTCTGACACGCACCCGCAGACAGCTGCTCAGCGCAAACGGCTGATGAGCTCTGAAGTCGCAGGCTGCCATGTCCAGAAGCCCAGGGATAAACTGACCCTCTTCTCTTTAGGCATAGCATCTGTGGTGGCTTTTTGGAAATAATCAGAAGACATTGTAATTTGTTTTCCAGCCAAAGCTTGTGTGAAATTTTGATGATTAAACTAGACTTCTAAATAGATTTCCCCTAACCCTGGACGCCTTGAACAGAGATTCATGTAGTAAGGTGGGTTGGCCTCCCTTAATGAGTGTTGCAGTGAATTCAGTCCTTTTCATGGCTGTTGTGTTGTATATTGATTAACAGAAAATGAGCTGACTGCCAGACACATTCATAGAAGAAAAGAAGTGGGGGGCTATTCATCAGGTAATTATCATCAGATATTTATATCATCATATCTGTTATATCATCAGATAATTCATTTACTTGAGATGCGTAAAACAGATTGAGATAGAATGGGAAGGGTACAGGGCAGAAGATTCTCTCTCTCTCTCATACACACACACACACACACACACATATGCCAATCATGGTTTCAATTACTAATTGAGGAATTTGGCAAGGTAGTTCAGACATGTTTAGGCTAAATATGTAAATAGTCTTCCAATAATCACTAAGATATTATTCAGAACCCAAGCCAGTTGACTTTAGTTTCACCAGAAGTTGGGCATACATGGCCAACTGGTCAATTAGTAATTAGAGGAATTCCTGGAAGCTGAGGGAGCTGCCATGATTGTGGTTTATCTTCGTCCAGCCTCGTGAAAGCCAACAGAGTGGGTGCCATCTGGACTGCACACTGGGGTTTGGGCTGGTGGTCCTGAGAGGAGCCCAGAGGAGAAAGAGGGGGAACTTTAAGAGGGAAACACATCTGTTCTCTAAATACATTCTGAGTTTAACAAGCTGACATAAAAGAAGACATTAACCTTGGGTTTATGCTTCGTGCCTACCTGTAGAAAGATGGCACCACAGGGAGGGAGACTATCTCCTGATGGGAGAGGGCGGATGACCGGGGCAGTCCTGCACTCGCATTCCTTCATTCAGTCACCCACTCAGAAACAGCAGCACAGGAGGGGAACTATTCACGCTTTTGTAATTTAGCTTCACTGGTTACTTCTGGAAATTTTTATTTAAGTGTAATTGACCTGCAGTATCCTATTCATTCCAGGTGTACATCACAGTGATCTGATGTTTCTGTACACTGCAAAAGGACCCCTGCAATAAGTCTAGTTACCATCTGTCATCGTATCAAGTTGGGACAGTATCACTGACTGTATTCCCTGTGCGCTACCTTACATCCCAATGACATCTTTGTTTTCTAACTGGAAGTTTGTACTTCTTAATCCTGTTCATTTATATTGCCTGACCCCTCCCAACTCTCGTAACCCATGTTTTGTTTCTGTATCTATGGGTCTGTTTCTGTTTTGTTTTGTTTGTTCCTTTGTTTAGTTTTATAGATTCTACATATGAGTGAAATCATATGGCATTTGTCTTTCTCAGTCTGACTTAATTCACTTAGCATAGTATCCTCTAGGTCCAGCCATGCTGATGCAAATGACAAGCTCTCATTCTTTTTTATGACTAATATTCCTGCGCACATGTGTGTAATATATGTATATTATATAATAATATACACATCACAAGTTTTTTAATCTTTCATCTGTTGATAGACACTTAGGTTGCTTCCGTATCTTGGCTATTGTAAATAATACTGCTGTTTACTTTGAAATGAATTCTAAAGGCAATTTTTTTAGTATTCCATCCCATTGCTTCCTTCCATCAAAGAAAACTGTCGTGAATTGGCCCCTAACCCCTTAGTGATCTCTTTCCTTGGACCCACAGATGGTGGCAGGGGGTCTACAGGTAGGGCACAGGAAGGAAAGGGATGCTGTCCCATGCATCTGTATCTTCCAGGTCTGAGAATAGGGGGATATTACTGTACTCACTAGATTGAACTTCAAAATGTGTATCTCTAGAGTTAAAGGAGTTTGCCTTAAATTCTGAATGGTCGCAGATGATGTAATCCTTTGAGACATTTTATTAAGGAGATTAAGTTAAGATACAGGAAATGCTATCTCACATTTAATTGGAATGAAAATCAAGTCTTGTGCAGGTTGTTTACTATGACAGAAGGCTGTTGTGGATCTGTTTTGCTCAGTTTTCTCATTGTTGCAGGATCTGTGTTCTTGCTGCGCGGTAGAGAATCCAATCTGCTGGGAGCTTGTGGAGATGAGTAAGGGCCCTCTGCCAGTTGTGGGAAATTTGGGCGCAATGAAGACAGTCAGTGAAAACCTCTGTCTGCTATATCAAGCATGTGGTACTTAAATGCATACATGGAACGTATTTATTTAGCTCCAGCTTTGTATCTAAGATGTCCTTTTTCCTTCTCGACATAGCGTGTACAGGCACTGATTTAATGGTAATTGAGAAGTTGACTTGAGTTCTATTTCTGGTGTTGTTGGTGATGTGCCCTCCATCTGAGATGAGTTTTTTTGGCTGCTGTAGACTCTAAAATCCCAGTCAAGGCTGTTAGTACCTCCTGATAGCAGACTAGCTCCTCGATTTACATAAATGTCACACCAAATCTTACCTTTTCTTAACGTAGCTGATAAGTCTCTGAAAGGATAGGGGGAATGATAGACTGATTTCTGTGTGATATTTTGGATAGGAGTGTGGGGAGGAAACAAAATGAGGGATGCATTGAAATGTTTCATGTAGCCTTTCTTATGTAAAATGAAATGCTAAGAAAACATTTCCTAGATATTGAGAGTAAATTTCTTTTCTGAAATATCCTGAGTGGCTCAGAAGAGGATTTCAGTATGAAATGACGTCTTTTTTTTTTTTTTTTTTGTAATGAAAGCACAGACAATTCTCTCTCCACCTTCAACCCTTTGCAGAATTTCAAAGGAGAGGAGAAATAGAAATGAAGCTGACAAGAGAAGCCATCTAAAATTAAAACTCTCCATATGGAATTGCTTTTTCTTTTCCTCTAGTTACTGTACTCACTCTAAGTCCTAGAGACTCCGTTCCATCTTTGAGAATTTTCTTACAAGATGGTCATTGGAGGCTCTGTTAACTCTAGCTTCTCTCATCGTGCACAATCTGTATGTTCTAAATGGTGAAAATATGTTCTAAATGACAAGTTTTTATTTTAAGGACATCTTTTCTAACTTTACTTATGTATTGAATAGACAGTAGTACAACATTAAAAAGTTACAGAAGGTAAAAAAAAATTGTAAAAATTGTTCCTTCCATCTCTTTCCTTCATCCTCCCTTTTCCCTTCTCCAGAGGCAAATGATACTATGCCCACTTTCTTTGTTGATTTTTAATCTTTGGTTTGGCGACACTTGTATCTAGGACCTAATGGGGCTATAAGTAGCTCTTTATACTAGATGTGCTTTATGGATTCCCATCAATTTAAATGTAGTTGGAGAGAGAGTAAGGCCTGGTTCCGGTAATAAACTAATGGACCACGTTTAGCTACTCACATAAAGTTACCTAGAGATCTCATAGGTAAATCTTCTTGCTGTTCTATGTTTTTGTGCTCATATTTTACTGTCCAAGATGCCATTGATTAGTAGACACACATTTTATGGACAACTAAAAAAAAAAAAAAAGACCTAAGTTGCTGTTACTTAGTATTTCCATTATTTTAGAATTTTAGAAAATATTCTATTTATTGAAAGAGCCCTACTAGACTAAATGATACACAGGTGATTCAGTTTAAGAAGAATCTGAAAAAAGAATTAAAAGCTATTGATGCTGAGCTCTTAGGACACCCTCCTTCTGCAATTTGACAGAGTTAACTCACTTCTGATGTTCACTGGGCTGGAAATGTATTGGAGGAGGCCTGGTTCACCCCAGCTTTCTGGACTCCCCACAGCCATTTGGTGCTTAGAGTTAAAGACCATTCTAGCTTTATCTCAAGGTGTATTCGAGACCCAGAGACCCATTCTGCTCTGGCGGTGCCGGTGTTTTTAGTATTCACCCATGCCCATGCAAAGAAAATTCCTTAGTGACTGAGGTCTGCTCGAGAGCAATTCAAAGATTGCCATTGATGGTGAAATTCCACCCAAATTTAGAACTATTAACATATAAAAAAGTGCATCTTAGAATTAATGGAAGATGGTGATATTAATTTTAACTCTATTAGTTAAAAATAGAATTAATCTATCACATGAAAAGTATCTCTAACTTGTGGACTTTCACAGTGCTTATAAAGCAAAATCCTAAGTTGTAAGCACTAAGCTTCAAGATTTTGAAATAACTTAGATTCTTAAGTGTGAACCTGCCCTTCCTTAGTATGCTCACAAATAACGATGACACGGTCCTCTTTCAAAATACCTGAGGTGAGTCAGTTTGAATATTTAAGTGGCAGGTTAAAAAACCTCTTTTTTTCTCTTTTCCTCCTAACGAGTCAACTATTTGTTTTTACAAACCCATGAGTCAGATTTAAGGATGATCTTTCCATTAAAAAGGGAACAACAAAAAAATCTCTGTTTACAACCTAGCTCGTTGCAAGTCATAGCTGTTTTTTCCTTTCTTTGAGATGTGTAGTGTTGTAGTGTATAGGCTACCAGGAGAAGTTATTCAGAACTTGGCAATTAGACAAAAATGGAGAGCAGCGTAACCTTTCAATGTGATATTGGAGCAGTCAAAATAGTAATAATGATAATAGGCCTGGCCGAGGACTACTTAATCTTCAGGCGAACATCCTTATATTTATTTGCCTTGGTTGTTTACTGTGGTTAGAGCGCAGGCACTGGGCAGTGTTACACAGATGTGTGGGTTTTTAGCTGGTAGAGCTGGCTAGTAGGAAAATGCTGAAATGCTCTGTAGCACGGTTTCATAGGTGACCTAGCCATCTTACACTAAAATTCTTTTTTGAAAATCCTGAAAACCTTCCCCCTCAATGCTCTTTGAACCAGCTTTACCATCCTGCTGCTTTCTTCATTACTGAGCTGAGGAAATCTGGACACCTGCGTTGTCTATATCTTTATGAGTCCTGTTTTTAATTTTCTGAAAATTTTACTTTGTCAGGCTTAAAATCTCACAGGTGAAACAGAGGTATTGCCGGTGCCCGTGATGTGTATTTGTAGGTAGGCAAGTGTGCTCCCTGAGTGGTCCACAGGAACCCGAGAGCATGGGATGCATGTTCACCAGGTACAAACGTAGGTTACCGAGGCTGTGCATGAGTTGGCCTTCATCCAGTGGTTCCGATGTGAGTAGCTCACGATGTGAGTGAAATGATTCTATTTGTGTGGATGAAAACGTTTCGGGAGCTGGAACTGGGCTTGTGTAAGGAATTGTGGGACTCCAGCCAGGGCTGGAATTGTGGAGAGAGTCGTGAACACTTTTCTAGGAGAGGAGGCTTGGGGTCCAAGGGTGCCCATGGAGACAGATGCTGGTGTTCACTCCTTTAGTACCAGGAGGGGGCTTTCTATTTTTTTTTTAAGATTTTATTTATTTGACAGACAGAGATCACTAGTAGGCAGAGCGGCAGGCAGAGACAGAGAGACAGGGAGGCAGGCTCCCCGCTGAGCAGAGACCCCGACGCAGGGCTGGATTTCAGGACCCTGGGATCATGACCTGAGCTGAAGGCAGAGGCTTTAGCCCACTGAGCCACCCAGGCGCCCCTAGGAGGGGGCTTTCTAGACTCTCATCCATGCGTGTAGATTCCCTGGAGTTAACACCCTTGTCCTTCAGGGAGTATCAGACATTGAATTCACTTAGTTCAGGTGCTCCCCCCCACAATTATTCTTTGATTATCTCTCTCCTTCCTCCATCAGTCCCATTTTTCACCCTCTCTCCCTTTCCTCTATCTGCCTCCTCATCCATTAACAGATGTTCCCTGAATGGGGACCGTGTGGGTGATGACATCATGTTTAACCGGATATCTATTTATTTGATTACTTCAGGGCTTTCTAGAATGCCTTAGTGGCAGCCTTCACAGTAAATGTCGATCAGTGAAACACACAAATCAGTGAAGAGAAATTTCCTATGTCTTGTAGCAGTGCATGTTCCCTTATTTGGTAGCCCTAAGCCATTTGGAAGTGGCAGCAAACTCCAAGTACAATGCTGCATTACCTTATGTAACTTAGCACCTGGAAGTCAGGTAAATGTTGCTGAATGTACAAATGAGTGAAAAATGAAAAAAGCTATTGAATATTCCTTGCCAGAAGTCGTTATAAATAGAACAAGTCACCATCCAGTGGGAGACTGAAAATTTCCGTGCTTGAATGGAGGAAGACAGAGAAGGTCGAATATCCTCCAGGATCTCTGGGGGACTGTTTATTCTTTAGTTAGTTGATGTCTGATCCTGGGGTTGGGAGATGGTTCTGCAGTGTTGGGAAGGAGGCCTCGTGAGCACAGTGCTGGGGAGATCCAGGAGTAAGTATGGGCTGAGAGCAGCCCAGAGAATCAGAACCATGTGACCAGGGAGAGAGCCAGGCTTCAAATCAGTGATGGCTGAAGCCTAAAACTCAAGGTCAGTTGATGTCCTAAAGGCAACTAGGCCTAGAATACAGACTTGGATTTCTTAACTTAGAGCTCTGACAGAACCCCTTACTTGCTGCTAGGCTCTGTTCAAGGTGCTTTCTATATGTTATGTGATTGGAGCTTCTCAGCAGGCCAATGAGAGAGGTGATACCTATACAGTCATGGGTGAAGAAGTGGGTTTTAGGAAGATGACCTTTCTTTTTTAGAACACCAGCTAATATGGAAGATTGCATGGGAACCAGGGTTAACTTTCCAAGCCTGGGCTGCTTATCCCCATGCCGTGCTGCCCCTGACATGGGCTTGTCTTGCCCTGTGTGGTTGGTTAGTTAGGGTCTTTCCTGATGAAGTCCTGTCAGGCTTGAAGGACTAGAGTCTTTCCCACGTGTGAGGAGCCAGGTGTGGTGGAGCATTCAGAGGCCATTTATAGGCCCCATGAGTATGGTGGGCACAAGACCCAAGTATTCTTTTTCCCAACACTGGACTCCTGGGGTGGGCTTTTCTGGGATCTTTTGGGGCCAGGGATAGCTGTACTTCCTTTGAGCTCTTCCTTGATTTTTTCCCCTTCCCACTCCATACACACAGGGCCGCTGAGGGCAGTGTACTACCTCTGTGAGCTTTCCAGATGAAAAATGAGCACTTTGTGAATGGGCAGACCCAGCTTGCCCCCTCTGCGTGTTGTCCGCCACATGAGAAGTCAGCACAACTCCTTCACGTCAGGGTGCTGAAGGAAAAAGAAAATGATCCTTGACTAGAAAATGGGGAATAGGAGAGGAAATCATGCTCTTTTGAAGACAAAAGAGGATTTTATAGAAATACGTTCAGAATGGTTTTACAGAAACTGCCCCTATCCACACTGAGTCTGTTCAAGAAAGGTTCATTTGTGGAGGATTGAAATGTTCTTATTAATATTCCTTATCTAAGAGAAACAGAGGAGTCTACTGAATTTCACGAAAAGGTAATATTAAACCTGATCTCTGAGGGTCGTCTTTAATATTTTCCTTCCTCCTTTGTTGTTGAAAATATATTTCTGTCCTTTACATGCCAGCCTACAGCCAAGGAAAAAGATAGCATAACCAATATGAAAGTAGTAGCAGAGGAAATACCCATTTGCATTTCTGGCAATAACTACTTTTGATCTTACGTTGTATTATTCTATAATATTTAAGGGGCAAAGTCCTGAAGTTATTAACCTACTTTAGTTTGCTGAGGTCAAATAAGATTAATAAAATGTAGACTTTCTGCATTTAAATTTTAATTATGAAATATTTTCATCAGAGAAAAATAATCTGAAAGGTATTCATGTACATATGCACCACTCAGATTTAACAGCGACTAACCTTTGGCTATATTTTCTTCAAGCATCTTTATTTTGGGAAGGGGTCTATTAAGAAAACCAGACATCACAGGCTCACTTGACATCCAACCCTGTTCCTGGTCTGTCCCCTCTCTGTCCCGCCTTGCTTCCGTCATGATACAGATGGGTGTTGTTTCTCTGTGTATTTTTTTGCACTTCGAGAAACTGGTTGTGGAAATTTCAAGTCAAATTTTCTTCCCAAATACATTTTGTGATAACATGATCAGTTTAAAGCCATACATATGTTTTTAAAGTTATTTTTCTGGGAGGTATAATTATCAAAGCCCCCAGTTATTATGGGAGGTTGACATCTGTAAAATAACTACCAAAAAATAAGTTAGACATTCAGGAGTCCTTTCCAGTTTCTCTTGCCCTCTACCCTCTGAGAACCTTTTAGATCCTCCCATGTGTGTGTGGAGGGGGGCTTCTGGACAAGGTTCCCAGAGCACAGGAGGTTCACAAGGACAAGGACAAACAAGAGCTCCCCCCCCCC
>ML099686.1:0-82008 GCA_003697995.1 Taxidea taxus jeffersonii
GAAGGCGGCTGCAGCGGAATGTCTCTGCAGGCCTTTTTCACCGAACAAAATCAGCCTAAGAATTTATGTGGCAAAACGTCCAAGGAAAGTGTGGAAAAGATAGCATTTTTAAGCCACTGCAATCCAATTTTTATGGTATGGCTTGAGAACAGATCGAGAGGTCAGTGAAAGGGAGCAGAAAATAAGGCGCAGTAGACAGAGAGGATGGGAGAATTGGAGCTTCCAGAGCATACGGGGTGAGCACGGCTGGCTGTTCGTCTACAAGAACGGAGTTGAATCCCGACCTTATAAAATGGACGGACGGACAAAAGATTAAAGTGTAACAAATAAGTAAAAATCCACGAGCAAAATGATGTCTGTCGGAGAGGTGTGAAGTTGGCAAAGCGGAAGGAGGACGCCAGAGGGTGGAGAGGAAGTTCACAGACAGGGAACCGGAATCCCGCCAGACCGGATGAGCCGTGCGAGCTTGCCAGTGCCCGTGAAGGCCGGTGAAAGTGGCCCCCGTGTTCCCTCGGGGCACCTGACCGCACACGGGTTGTGCTGTGGGTGAGTCATGGCCATCTGGTCCTCCTGCCACCCACCCTGTGCCCTGTGGCCTCTCAGCAGCAGAGACCTACTGCTCACGGTTCTGGGCGCTGGAAACCGCTGGTACCTGTGGGCTGGGGTTCTGGTCTAGTAGTTGCTCTGCGACGTCGCTCAAGTTCCAAGCCTGCACAGCAGCCTTCTTCCAAGTAGCTCCGCTAAGGACGTGGCCTGCGGCTATGTGGACGTGTGTGCTTCGGAAGGGCCGTGCCGCCCGCTGGTCCCGCGTGGTTCCCTTTCGCTGCCCACTGGTGGGGCGGGGGGCAGGGCCAGGGCTGGGTGGGATCTGCAGGGGGGACCAGTGCCCACACCTGCTTCCCCGTCCCCATGGCCCCTCCCCCACACCCGCACCGCTTGCTGCTCCCAGGCTGCTCACTGTGGCCTCCCATCTTGCGGCCGCTGTCCTCTCCCACCCCACCTTCCTGTCCCCGTGGCCTGTGCTCTATATTTTGTTGTTGCTGTTCCGCCATGGGTTACACAGTGACAAGACGACCTCGAGGATCGTGTACCTGGCACACTCCATGCCACGTAGGCTCCCGATTGCTCAGGTTTGAGTGACCACCTGCTGTCACGTGCGGCTCAGTCCCCGCTGTCGGTGGAAGCGCTCTAAACATTGGCAAAGACGAGGGCTTTTGTGAAAGTGAGGGACGGGCCCCCTAACGCCGTCATGCCAGCTGCGAGCCCGTTCAGCTGCTGAGCGTTTTCCTGATTGGTTCATCTCGGTCTAATTAAGGATGAATTAGACCGAGATGAACACCAGGTTGGGGAGTAAAACTCACTGGAATACGAAAGTATGGCAGTGTTGCCGAAAACCAGCGTGTGGTGACGCGAGCGTCCCCAGGACCCTTGGTGCCCGAGCAGTGGGAAGGCTTTTCTTGCTTGGCACAGTGTTTCAGCTGCCCAGAAGGGTAGAGGTGGTGCTTCCAGTGTGAGGGGGCCGGCTGGGGAGGGCTGGCTGTGAGTGGGGGACACCCTGCCCGTGGCTGCCAGTCCCCCACGCTCTCCGAGAGGCCAGGGGAGCAGAGGTCCTCACAGGGATTGTGGAGGCGGGAAGGCGGCACCTTGGCTCCGGGCTCCCAGCTCAGAGTCCGCTTACCACAGGACAAACCAAACCGGAAACACTTTTCTGCTTGTTTCTGAAACAAAAAGGGATCCTTCCTGATCTTTGCTATTTCTCACAACGGCTGCTTCCTGGGAATCTGACCTGATGGGAGAGGATGTGAAAACCGTGTTCAGAGCAAGGGTCCACAACCTCCTCCTCCTCCCTTGCTCCCGTGTCAGGCCCTGCACGTGGGAATCCGTCCCTCTCAGCAGGCAGGTCCCCCGACAGCCTGCCTGCAGCTTTCTTCGTGGGCAGTGAACAAGGAGGACAGCGAGGCACAGGGTCTGGCCTGGGGAAAGGCTGACTTCTGCAGGCGAAGAAGAGGAGCTAAATATAGAATCAGGGGAACAGGGAAATGTGAGACTGCCCCGGGCATGTGGGAGGGAGGGGCTCGGCCTCCCCAGCCTCCTTCCCAGTTCCCTTTGACACCCAGCTGGGCAAGCCGGAGCACAGGCAGAGGCAGAGGGGCTCTGAGTAATCCAAGGAGGGCGAGAGGAAAGTTATTTAGCAAAGACAACCGAGTTTGTAAAGCAAGCCTTGCTGATTTTTTAGGACAGTGTTTGAATTCTAGCAGAACGCCCAGTGAAGATGCCAAAGCCACAGGACCACAGGGTGGCCGAGTCTCGTGGGCCGTGCCAGTTCTCAGTGGCGTGCGTCCATGCAAAACCAGGAGGGGTCCAGCCCAGGCTGACCACAGCCCTGGCAAGGGCAGCTGCCTGGAGGTGATCAGCCTCTTTGGCGACTCCCTCCCAAAGAAACAGTGTGGGCAAGGGAAGGTGGTGGGCAGGACTCTGGTTGCCCCCCACGCCCCCCTCCCTGAGCCTGGTGTACTGGGGTGGGGCTCCTTGCCCACTGCCATGTGTCCCGACCTGGGTTTCTCTTCCTCAGCAGTTCCGGGATCCCCTGTGCCCTGCGCATGTCTCCTGTGACCGCTCCTCCAGCCCTTCCTGGCACCCCAAACCCCCTGGCAATGGCCACCTTCCCTCACGGGGCACCCCATCCCAAGTGCCGTGCTGACACGTGGTGTTTGGCATCACGAGTCCCAGGAAGCGTTCTGTGGGTGACGGGGCAGCCCTGTCGGCAGGCGGGCACACAGAGGCAGGGTAGGAGCGGCCCGCTTAGGCCCCACACCCGCCCCGAGAACTCCTGAGCCTCCTGCTTCCCTTCCACCTGCCCCTGGCTTGCCTTCTGGCTCCGTGGACGGCTCAGTGGGCTGGTGGCCATGGGCCCCGGCTGGGGTGAGGTATATGATTTGCACACAGCAACATCCACGGACCTTCAGCATCTAGCCTGGCGAATGTTCACATGCTCGCCTGGGCAGTCATCCCTTGGGCTCAGGTCTAGCCCCCTTCCAGCTCTCATCTCCAGGCTCCTTGTGCCCTGTCCTCTGTTGTAA
The DNA here is from genome assembly GCA_003697995.1 of Taxidea taxus jeffersonii. NCBI lineage: Eukaryota > Metazoa > Chordata > Mammalia > Carnivora > Mustelidae > Taxidea > Taxidea taxus. The sequence continues at coordinate 3,081 of ML099686.1, forward strand.
GTGACGTTCTGCCATTGGCACTGTGTCAGGCTTCCTTGGTTGTGAGATCTGTCCTCATTGTCGCGTGGGCCTGTGGGTTGGCTCGCATTCTGCTGGGCAGTGTTGGGTGGTAGACATCGAGCACGGTGAGTCCCTGCTTCCCCTATGGGCAGGTGACACCGGGATGGCAGCGGGCGACTTCTGCCACATGGCTGCTCGGGGCGCTTGTCTTGGAGGCCCCACGTAGGCCTGTGTGGGCTGTGTGCGCTCAGGGCTGGCCACGGCCGAGGGCCCCACGAGCCTTCGTCCCTGCGGGCACTCTGTGGGTCCTGCAGACAGATCGTACCCATGGGGCCTCACTCCCCAGGCACGGGGTTCCCCTGCACAGGCTTTCCGCTGCGAGCCCGCGGAGCCTGCCCTGAGCGCACCTTCTCCCTCTGGCCTCTGACCTCTGCGGGTGGCCTAGGGCGAGCTGCACAGATACTGCACTACCCTGCATGAGGGGCAAGTCCAGTTCAACAGCTGGAACCAGAAAGCCAGTGGCGCGCCCCACCACCAGACAGACAACGAGACGGACTGTAGCTGGGCCCCGTTTGGTGAGTTCTCTGCCCCCCCATGTGCGCGCTGGGGTCGGGGGTTCTGGAAGTGCCCTGTCCTCCAGCTCCACCATGGCTGGGCAGCTGGGCACTGCTGAACGCCGGGCCTGCCCCATCTGAGCCGCAGGAACCACCTTCTTGAGTGTGACTGCCTCTCCGGGGACAGTGGTCTCCTGTCAGTTGGCCCTCCCTGCGTGCCGAGCTGCTGCCATCTGACAGGTTCGCGGCCGGGGGGACCTGCTGCGGATCCCTTGTGTTTTGTCCGTGTCGAAGCTGAGAGATCAACAGTGGGGAACAGCAGGGGGACCCTCGGAGGTGGGGGAGGTGGGGGCGGGGGCTGGCCTGGGGCGGCCCAGGAGCAGCCAGGCCCACACAGGAGGCAAGGTGAACGCCCCACGTGCTCCCCGGGATGAGTGGGGATCTCCTGTCATCCACATTTAGTGACTGTTTGAAAATGTGGCAACTTTCCTTGGTCAAGAAGCCACCAGGTGCCCCCTGGGTTTTCTGTGCTGGGAACAGCCCCATTCTCCTGCGTGCACTGCCCTACCTACCGTACAGGGCACGTGTGTGTTCTGTCGTCCTGCCCCGGAACACAAACCGGTGCTGGGTGAAGAGCGAGCAGTGCTCACCGTTTCCTGTTGATTTTCACCCGCTGTAGACCAGGACAACTACCAGCAGCTGCTCGGGGCCCTGGATTACTCGTTTCTGTGCGCCTACGCCATCGGCATGTACCTGAGGTAGGTCCGCTAGGGTTCTCCGTCCCCTGATGATTCTCGTCCCTCTGGGGCAAAACACATCCGCAGGTTGCCTCCCTTCCTGTCTCTTCTCAGAGACGAGGGCAAGGTGAAAGCCAACCTGCACGGGGTGCCCTGCTGGTCGGGGCGCCGCTGCAAAGCTGCCCACGTAGACGGCCCAGCTAGTGTGCTGATCAGGGCCGACTGTCCCGGGACGGTGCTTGGGACCCTGGGGTTTCACATGCACCGTGAGTCCTGCCACGATGTGGTCACCAGGGGCGGGGTGCTGGTGGCAACTGGGGATATGCTGCGGAGTGTGTCCTCCCCTCTGGTCTCTGGGGCTGCCGTCTGCCCACACGACCCCAGTCGCCAGCGTCAGACCAGTTTATACCCTGCTGCCCAGCTCAGCCCCATAGGGCGCCTCGCTGACCTCCTTGGGCTTGGGGCACAGACCCCAGAGGCATGCTGCTAGGAGTGAATCTGACTCCAGGGGTGGCTCACACGGCTTTGGGCCAGTCCCTGCCCCTCTGTGGGCCTCAGTCACCCCTTTGTGAAATGGGGAGAATGGTAGTTAACTGATAAGATTGTGGTGAGGACCGAATGAACGCTCAGAACAGAGCCTGGCCCGCAGAGTGCTCCCAGCATCTTTCTGTGTGATCATTACCCCATTCCGAATTGACCCAGGAAGGTGGAAGTGGTATGTAGGTACCAGGACAGGTGATTACCTGATTACCTGATACGGTGTTGTATCAGTCCAGCCAGGTTTAAAAAAAACTGGGGTTCCTGAGGGATTCAGTCAGTGAAGCATCTGCCTTCGGCTCAGGTCATGATCCCAGGGTCCTGGGATGGGCTCCCTGCTCAGCAGGGAGTCTGCTTCTCCCTCTGCCTGCTGCTCCCCCTGCTTGTATTCACTCTCTGTCAAATAAATAAATAAAATCTTAAAAGAAAAAAATTGTAGGGACTAAGGCCCTTGGCTCAAGAGATTTTGTTTTGCTGTTCAGAGACAGATCTTCAGAGGTTTAAGAGTCTTGGGGATCCCTGTAAATGGTTAGCTTCTTCCCTGACCAATCCCCCCAGAGCGTGGCATCCTCTAGACCTGCCCCTGGCCCCCAGCTCAGGGCAGTTGCTGGGTGGTCAGTGCCCAGGCAGGCAGTTCCTGTTGCTGGAGTGGCTGTCCCCCCGTTTTATTGTATTTACCTAGCGCTGCAGAACTTGTCTAAATGAATGAATGAATAAGGACGGATGCGAAAGCCCTCTGTGTGTGACCCACAGCGGAATACAACCCAGCTGAGGAGAAGGCAGGGGAAGCATTAGGCTTCATGGGGCATGAGTTGCAGGCGGGCGGCTGGCCATGTTCCATCCTGAGATCAAATACTGATACCCGAAGACCGCGATCTTACCGGACACTGATGACCTATAGTACAAAAAACCCCAAAAGTTCGAATGTGTTTTTCTCGGTTACTAGAAAATAGTATTTACATGTTCTCAGCTAGGAGTGACTTTGTCCCCCGGGCAACATTCAGCAGGATCAGAAGCATGGTTGGTTGTCATAACAGGAGAAAGGGGCTTCCTGGTGGCATCTAGCAGGCAGAGAGCAGGGCCGCTAAGCGTGCTACAGCATGGGACTACCCCTTGCCGCAAAGAATGATCCCGAAGCACATCGAGTACCGAGGTGAAGCCTTTAAATAAGGTGGTTTTATTGTTGCTTCTTCATTGCCAAAGGTAATGTGTCATGCAAGTCGCCAAGGAGGGTTATTATGAAATTCCAGCTAGTGTAGAATCTGGAGTAGACTCGCAAGTATAATGAGGGCATCCACTGCTTTGTGTGGCCTTTTAGTGACATCGGGGCACATGGCTGGTGAAATGGGTTGTTAGTATGTCAGGTGAATCATTTATAGGGACGCCTTCGTCAGCGCAAGCCTTTCCTAGCAGGTGTGGTGTGGCCTTTAGTCCCTGTACGAATTGGATGTGAGACAGAATGGCGTCTGTTCCCTTAGGCCTTTTCTTTAAAAACTTTCGAGTAGAGACTAAATTTGGGTGCATTATGATATAGCAACACTGAGAAGCTTTGTCAGCCCTGGCCGATGGCATTAGCTCTGTCCTGTAACGTCCGGCAGGACAGTCAGCCCCTCTGGGACACATTTTCCCTGCTCTGAAGCCAGCAAGTTGAAAAACATCACTGGCTTAGCTCTAGAATGCTCTTGAGCTTGTGATGTTTCTACACAACTTAAAATTTGACCTGAATGTTATACCTAATTTTAAATTACTCCCTTTAGTCATTTGGTTGGTGTGAGGTAGATGGTCCCTCTCTGGGGACTTCAGAGGAGAAGTGTCCTGCTGTCTCGGTTCTTGAGATGAAGGACAGAATTGGAGATCCCTTTTCATGACACATGCCTATAGTCTGAACATCACCATTTTTAAATATTGTGCACACACACTGGACACTGTGTAAAAGCAGGACAGGTTTTTACTGCTTTGTTTTTTGAAGATTTTATTTACCCATTCCGGGTGGGGGGTGGAGGAGGGGCAAGCAGACTCCCACTAAGCACCGAGCCCAACGCGGGGCTCGATCTCAGGACCCCAAGATCATGACCTGAGCCGAAACCAAGAGTCAGACGCTTACCCGACGGAGCCCCCCAGGCGCGCCAAGGTTCCGGTGGTCTTAACTGGCAGCCGTCATGCGCGAGTCACAGTGTTTGAGGTTTACGACTTTACAGTCAGTGGCCCTTCCAGAAATAAAGTCCTAAAAGACGTTGCCAATGGCCAGTCTCTTGTTCATGAGCACTCTGCTGGACACAGTTGTGATGAAGTCTTCCTGGAAACTGCAGTGCGTTCGAGTTCTGAAAGCTCCGAGAACAGCGTGGAAACATCCAGAAAGGTCACAGCTTCTTCACATCATGGATGTGTGTGTCTGCTCATTTCTCACATTTGCTTCTTCGTTCTCCGTCCTCAGTGGCATCATAGGGGAGCGCCTGCCCATTCGGTACTACCTCACGTTTGGGATGCTGTTTAGTGGCGCTTTCACCGCCCTCTTCGGGTTAGGGTATTTCTACAATATCCACAGTTTGGGATTCTACGTGGTAACTCAGGTAAGGGCTGGGTCGGTGGCTTCCCAGGGGCCGGGTGTCCGTGATGAATCAGACTGGGCGTTTGGGCCTCGGGTCCCCACCCCTGCCACGGGAGAAAGCTGCGGGCTGGGGCAGCTCCGTGTCGTCTGCCGTCGGGGCGGGCGCTGGCGTGGGAAGCCCCGCTCCTCTTCATTCCGTCCCTGCAGCCGCTGTGAGGCCTCCTCAGTCCCAGGAGTCCGCCTCTTAAAGGACTGCACTCCCGCCGCCATTGGCATCCTAGCACGGGGACGGATGTGGGAAGCCTGTAAGCCCTTCCTCCCTCACGTGGAAGCCTTGGAGATGTGTCCTGCCATGCATTTGACCTCTCGCGTCTGAGGGACGGGAGGTGTGGCTGGGTAGGAGGAAGGGAGGGCTCTGGGCTTGCAGGCTGTCATCCGAGAGACAAGGAAAGAGCCCCATGGTGCTCTGAGGGCAGGAGAGGCCAGGGCAGGTTCTGCCTGTCCCGCGGGGCCGTCCTTCCTGAATCGCTTGCTCCGGGCCTCCCCACGGCCCCATGGGTGAGTCCCGACTGCAGGTGGAAAATGGCTTATGAAACTACTGCTCAGCCTCTGAGGCTCTCCACACAGCCTGGGGATGCCATCCTGTCATCAAAGCAGATTGTATGTAATTTGCTTTTTAAAATGTTGCCACAGGACTGGAAAAGTTTGGGTGTTTTAATTACAACAGTGATTCACACTTTATAGTAAAATGGAGAGTTAGAGGGAAGGAATGAACAGTTTCCCAGAGTCTCAGCGTGTTCCTGGAGGGAAAGCAAGCCTGGCTGGCCCCGAGGCCAGACCCACAGAGCCCCCGACTCCCTCCTGGAGGGCCGGCCAGCCCAGCGGGGGTGGCAGGAGGCAGTACGCTGGACCTGTCTCCCGTCTCGTTGTGAACTTGCCCTCAACGCTCCTGAGACTAAAGCAAACCTGCTCGCCCTTCCTGAGCCCCTTCTTAGAGCCTGAGCTCAGAGTACTCTCAAAAAGTGGAGAAATGCTTTTCGCAAGCGCAGGGTCCTGCCTGTGCTCCTTTCAGAGGGTCGGGATATAAGAAGTGAAACGTGTGGTCTATGAAGTTTCACTGTATGCAGTTACTCTCACGATTACACCCATGTGCACACGTATGTAGTTTAAAACAGATCTTTGGCTCCTAAAGCTACCATCAGAGATTGTTTTGCTGCCTTCTTCTTGTGGGAGTCTCCACTGTGCTCCCAAACTTGAACAGGGCGGAGTGAGCTTTTGTGAGCCTGTCCTAAAGATAGGGTGCATGCACCCTCTTCGGCTGCCAGTGAGCCCTCTTTCCCCTCTGTCGCAGATCATCAACGGACTGGTGCAGACGACCGGCTGGCCCAGTGTCGTCACCTGCCTTGGGAATTGGTTTGGAAAAGGAAGGTGAGCGAAGGTGGCCTTGCTTCCAGCCGCATTTATTTTGAGATTCTGATGAAAACCAGACCACCTTCTTTCTAGTTATTCTTTACGTTTACTGCAGAAAAAGCCACTTTTACTAGTCTACTCTACAAAGGAGGGTGATTGAAACCTCTGGGACTTGGGGTGCTGAATTCAGGTGGGCCTTCCTCCCAGGAGACACGCCTACCTCCCACCCCCCCATTCCATGTCATGGGCGGAGTCTGTTCTGCGCAGCTGGTCCCCTGCGAGCCTGGGAGAAACATGGAGCTTGGGGCCCTGCCCCACATCTTCTGAAGCAGAAGCTCCATCTTCCCAAGACTCAAAGGCACACGGAAATGTGGCAGGGTCCTGAGTGGGTCACCCAAAAGCAGAGCCACACTCAGCCTCTGGTGACGGGACCGCAGGCCGGATAACATGGTGATAACCCTGTGACACATAGCATGGCCGGGCCCAAGGTTAGAAGTGCCTGAAGCCACTGAACACGGCAGGGAAAGCAGAACGAGAGCCCGGCTCGGCGAGCTTTGTTAAGATTCCCCACTTGGTTCATCTGGTGGGCTCTGTGAATGGGGGATTTCTCAAATAACTGTATTTAGATTACGAAGGCACAAATTTCATCCTGGGGCCCTTCCAAGAAGTTCAGGCAGAGGCTTCTTTAACTCTCTCTAAGCGTAGACTCACTAAGCCCTAAGAGAGGTATGGGATGATTCCTCCCGAGGTCTGGCGAGAACACTGCTCTGTGCGCGTCTCCGTCCGCCTCGTGGGAGTGGCGTCTGTTGTCCCGCTGATTTCCGTGGGACCCCTGACACATCCTGGGTACCATCTGTCCTGTACCTGCCGGCGCATAGAGAATTCTCAGCGTCATTTTCTGTCTTGTGTTCTGTTGTGTTGCAGGCGGGGTTTGATTATGGGGGTCTGGAATTCGCACACCTCCGTGGGCAACATCTTGGGATCCTTGATTGCTGGCTACTGGGTGTCCACGTGCTGGGGTCTGTCCTTCATCGTCCCCGGGGCCATCGTGGCAGCCATGGGCATAGTGTGCTTTCTCTTTCTCATCGAGCGTAAGTACACGTGGCCTTGGCAATGACATCCTGGGGGAGCTGTAGGGGGCCAGGTGTTAAGGGAAAGGCCCGCGGTGGCCCTGGCTCTCCCCCGGCCGGGTGGACTTCCCTCTTCAGGGATAGACTTCTCCTGTGAGTGCTTTCTCTCTGGCTCTTGCTACATTTTCTGTTGGCTCCTGATTTCTGGAGCGAGTGATGTGGCAATTCCTCTCTTGCCCCACCCAAGCATCGGGCACACGTGGTTCACCTGGTGCTGGGAATCCTGTATGTGAGATCTGCCACGTCGCTCACCCCCAGGGCCGCAGCGCCTAGCACCTGCTCAGCCGTCTTGTTGCCGCAAACGGGTATCTCCCCAGCTTGTTTGCCTTTTGATAGGGTAATATCATGAAATCATTGCGTGACTGCAGACCCTATATCCTAATCGGGTGAAGAGTGTTCTGCCAGAAAATCAAATTCTTTGTTCCCTTCTAGGCTCAATGCCAAACTTCTGATTGAATTGGGTTTGAAATTAATTTTCAAAACAGGGATCTGGCAGGGCAAGGATTCCTGGCCATTAGTCCAGTAATAGAAAAGCCGCTTCAGCTGTTATGGGGCAGGGCGTCTGGTCCCCAAAGCTCTTCTTGGAGCTGGATTGGGCATTTGCTGCTTCGATTTGCCTTAAAGCAAAATAAAATCATAGGCACTAGACGTCTGTTAATCCCAGGTGGGGGTGCTCAGGAGCTTGGTGCCGCCATCCGTGCGGGCGTCAGCTTCACCTCTGCGTCCCGAGCTGCCGAACTCATCCAGGACGTTAAGGTGTGTTTTACTCAGCTTCTCACTTCTCTTCTCATTGCTTGCCAGCATCACCGACCTGTGGCATTTAACTGCAGTGAGTGTCACGGAGTTCCGGGAAAGGTCCCCTGTGTTACCTGTCCTCCAGCTGGCCCGCTAGCACACGGAGCTCTGCCACGGGGCGTTCCAGCCTGTTCCTTAGTCACCCGGAGAACAACGCGAGTCCTCTTGGCTCGTGCACAGGGGCCCCTGGGTGTGTCCTGCCCGAGGTCAAGAGTCCGTGGTTCCTTCTCTTCCTCAGCCAGTGAAGGGTTGGTTCCGGGGGCAAGAGGAAATGCAGTGAGGAGTGGGGTGTGTGGCCGGAGACGGGAGCAGGCTTGCTGGCTGGCCCGGATCTTAGTGCCTGAACCCGTAAAGCCCCGTTCTCCCGGGCGGGGCCCCGTCCCCTGCTCAGGGTAGGGTTCCCAAGAACAGGGAAGCTGTGGTCTTTTGTAATAAAATGAGAGCCTTCTTCCCTCCAGGCCACCCCTCCTGTGGCTTCCAAGGGGGCGGGACAGGGCAGAGAGGGTCCACATGGGGCTCCCTGGCGCCGCCTCCCCCCCTCTTCTTGTTGGGGCCTCCCATTCCATCCAGGGATTGACCTGTGGCCCCTGTCCTGTTCCTGCAGTGACCCTGGATCACTGCTTCTCCACCCTGGCCCCCTGGGGGACAGAAGTGCAATCCCTCCGCTTCCCTAGGCCTACCAAGCCTTGAGGCCAGGGGACCATGCCTGCCAGACTGTCCCAGGAGGCTTGCTGTTACTGGGGTGGGGGACAGGTGCACACCTTACAGACCTGTGCTTGCGTCTCCTGCTCCTCGGGTTCTCCTTGACCTGCGGGGGAAGAGGGGGTGTTGACCCTGGTGGGAGACTCGGGCCTCCACGGGCAGGATGAGTGCAGTGGGACTAAGGCCTGGACTCAGAACCTTACCCCCACCCACCGCCCTCCTGTCCCCGCAACACATTCTTGTGGTCGGGATGGATTCATGCCGAGAGTCTCCACCTGCAGCCCTTAGTCGTATGTACACTGCAGGTGACATGGGATGTCATTTAAGCCCCTGTTCTTCCCTCCTTTCCGGACTCCCCACACCTGACCTCCTCCTCCCCAACTTTTCATGGTCTGGAACACGTTTCTCACTGCACTGGGTCCCCCCCAGAGCCCGGGGTCACCCAGTTTATCTCCGTCACCTGGTGCCTGCTCTCCCCTAGCATCACCCGGCTCGTCTCCCGGGACTGGTTATTACCGTCCCACCACCCTTGGCCACCAGCTCTTCTCCCCTGGCTTCTGCTGGGGCTGCTCTGCAGTGCTCAGCTCACGTGGCCCATGGACACCTGACCCTGGCATTTCTCTGCCTTCCACTGGATGTCTTCCTTCCTGTCTTCCTGTGTGCTCCCATCGGGTGTTGGCATCTACTCGCTTGTGTTAAAATCTGAGGTTTACTTTGTTAATTGTACTGGAAATGAGACACCTTTCAGACTCTCCAAGTAACTAGTGAGCACGTGCCCTGTGGCCTTCTTCCTCGTCATCAGGAGGACATTCTCGGGGGAGAGGCAGCCACCATGTAACAGGAGTTTTGCTGTGTCCAAGGCACAGGGCCAGGCTCAAGGTGGATATTATTTCACAGATTTCCAGGGAAAAGTCTTGAGGTTCAGGGGCTGTAGGTGACCTGCCCAAGGTCACACAGTAAGCGGTGAGGTTGGGGTTAGCAGGTGCCTGCTTGCCCATTCAGACTTTCTCCCTAGGTCCCTGCGATGTGTTCTTATGGACTCAATTTAAAAAAAAATTTTTTTTTCATTTAGATGATAATTAAAAAAAAAACTTTGTGTATTATAAACACTGCCTTTTCTTGTAGAGACAATATGTGTTTGCAAGACATTTTCCTGCAATGAGCTATGTAGGTGCTTCTGAAGTCTGTTTCTCAAACCTGGGTTCCCTAGAACCCAGGGAGTTGAACATTATTCTCCGGAACCACAGGAACTCTTTTCTTAAAAGGAAGTAACACACATCCGGGTCTTCTTGGCCATCGTCGTTCCACCGTGTGAGCTTCTCCCTGCTGATTAAGTGGACGACTGGCCATTTTTCATAGGACACATGCTGGCCCTCACCGCAGCCCCTCTCCCCTCCATCGCCGTGCGTATGCCACAGCCCCCACTTCTCCTTGCCTTCCCTCCTGCCCTCCTTTCTCTGCAGGCCCAAGCATCCATGGGGGAAGAGGTGGACACACTCCGGGTGTTCCAGGCCCTTCTCTTTCCTCCCCCTGATGAGGCCCCCCAACAGGAGCCATGAGGAGGTCCCCAGCACTCATGGCCCCCACCACTGTGGCATGCACACCAGACCACACCTCTCAGCCAGGAGACCTCATCACCGCAGTACAGACCCTGACCCCCAAGTAGGCCTCTCCGCTCTGACATCACACTGGGGAAGTGCCCTTCCCCCATCATGAACCCACCGGCTCCCTGCAGCCGTGGTCGGGAGGGGCTTCTCTGCACAGTGACTTTCCTCTGGAGGCAGCCGGCCTCACGATAGGAGGCATTTCTGTAGCCTTCTGACTTCCTCTCATGCTGGGACCCCGGGCACCCATGCAGGAGTGCCTGAGCACAGAGACCCCGGTGTGTAGGATCAGAGCGCCCTGCTCCTCTTCCGCGCTCGGGCCTCAGCCAGGCCCCAGCCAGGCTGGTGGTGGTCCAGAGAAGCTGTTTTACCAAAAGTTACAAAAAGACACAGATTCTGTGTTAGGGGAGGGGCAGGGCTGTTGGAGGCCGCGGCCTGTTTTCTGAAGAAGGGCACCTGCTTCCCCAGGGTTCCTCGTGGCCGTAGGTCTGGCTGTCAGTTCTGTGACTTCCCACATGTCCTTCCTTCTTTGCATTTAGTTCTGTATTATGACATCTGTTTTATCCCCACTAATTTGTATTTGTAATTAATCCCATAATGTGGAACAGCCCATCTCAAATGGTACAGGTCACCCACCACGTACGGCTTCACAGTTCCTCCCGATCCTTGTCCTTCAGGCTATTTCCCGTGGCTTGTCACTGTGATGTGCACACACTCTGCTTATTTCACTTGTCCCATGTGAAATCTTTCCCGTAGTGCCAAGCCGTTTACACGCGCGCGACGGTTTGCCTTTGCTGGCGCTCCCCCCACCCTGCATGTGTCACGGGGACAGAAGGACAGGGGTGCGGGCGGGGTGCTGGCGCGGACCTTGTCCTTTTCTTCAACTGCTCCTCATTCGGTCAAGTCTCAGGTGGTGTCTTGCTCTGGTGTGATTTCTTGGGCGGTGGGAACGCCCGGCCCTGGGTTCACCGCTGTTCCCATTTGGTCTTTCAGATCCAAAGGACATTGCCTGCTCCTCCTCCCTGGCGGCGGTAAGGACCTCTCTCCACTACTTATTTTTTTTTTAGGATTTTATTTATTAGAGAGCAAGAAAGAGAGCACAAGCAGGGGGAGCAGCAGGTAGAGGGAGAAGCAGACTCCCCGCTGAGCAGGGAGCCCAATGCAGGGCTCCATCCCAGGACCCTGAGATCATGACCTGAGCCGAAGGCAGAGTCTTACGGCTGAACCCCCCAGGAGATATGCTTTCCCCTCCCTCATGCAGCGCTCTTTCTTGGGCTTCTAGACGCCATGCTGTCCTGGTTCTCACCACCCCAGCTGTCCCCACGCAGAGGGCTTTGCTGGCCCCGCGCCTCTGCCAGACCCCCAGAGACACAGGCCCCCATCCATGCCCTCCCCACCAGAGATCTGCACAGGCCCTGGTGGTCAGCATCTCCCCCCAGCAGGGCCACCCCCTGAGCTCCAGGGTCACATGGGCCCCTGCCCTCTGCCATCCCTGCAGGGGCCCCTGGTGGGCTCAGATGTGCCACAACTAGGGTCATCTCCCCGCTTCACCATGAACTTGCTGGGCTCCACATTCCCTGTGTCTGTCGGGGAAGCCCTGTCCTCGCTGTGGGCAGGCCGGATCCTCGGGAGTCCTAGACACGTGGGATGTCACCTCCACCGCTCTGGCCCATGGCACTGGCATCTCTCCTCAGGCTCCTAAAGTAATTCCCCTTTGCTTCTGCAAAAGCCATGCTTTACACATCACCTGGGAAGATTTTTTTTTTAAAGATTTTATTTATTTATTTGACAGAGAGAGATTACAAGTAGGCAGAGAGACAGAGAGAGGGGGGGGAAGCAGGCTCCTCGCTGAGCAGAGAGCCCGATGTAGGGCTCGATCCCAGGACCCCGAGACCATGACCTGAGCTGAAGGCGGAGGCTTAACCCACTGAGCCCCCCAGGCGCCCCCACCTGGGAAGATTTTTTTGAAGCAGGAGTCAGAGCGGGTCTCTGACTTGATTGACAGCCTCCTGTGGCTCCTCGTTTCCTTGACCTGCTCACCCCTTACCCCACTCACCCCTCACCGCCAGTCCCTCTAGGTGGCAGCCCCAGGGCAGGGTCTCCTCTTGGTCTGCACCGTGTGCCAGGGCGGGGGGAGCGGGTGGCCAGAGAGTCCTGCTTCTGTCCATTTGTCAATATGTTGAGCTTTTGAGCACAGTTAATTTGAAAAGAAGGGTTCTGGTACCTTCCTAAGCAAATATAAAAACTCAGTTTTGAAAGTCACTGTCTTCAAATGATAGGTGGTATTTTATAACATTTTAAAGGCCATTTTCCTGCCACGAGCACGGATTTCAGAGTTTACAGGGATCCGTGTTTCGTTGTGCTGAGAATTAACCCTTACAGCTGGCCCAGCAGCTCCAGTCCGAGGTGCCCAGCCGAGGGAGGGGCCACACGTGTCCCCTGCACGCACAGACCCTGCCTTCTGAACCGCCTACTGACCTAGGGGAACTTGGTCCTTTCTCGCCAGAAGAGAATGCCGCCCAGTATTGTTTCTACGGGCTTTTCCCTTCAAGGTCGTTTAAAAACGCCAAAGCCATGAGGGAAAGTGAAGTTGACATGATCAGCACCTTGACATGTCCTCATACCCAGTCCTGGGTCACTCTCCCGGAAGGGGTCCTCTTCTCACTTTCTTTTATCTGAGGGTCTGGAGCCCCCAGTTCGGCCTTTGTTTTATTTTATTTGTTTATTTGAGAGAGATTGAGAACAGGAGGACGAGGCTACAGGGAGAGGGCGAGAGAGAGTCTCCCCCAGACGCCCAGCACGGAGCCCAACACAGGACTGGACCCCATGCCCCGAGCTCGTGACCTGAGAGTTCGTCCCTCAACGGACTGAGCCACGCAGGCCCCTCAGCCCTGTGTTTTATTTTAATCCTGCGTCTTACTGGCCCTCGGGAGCTGTTTTGAAAGGCTCGTGCAGAGCGCCCTTCCTACCCTGCAGACGCGGCGGCCGGCCATTGCATCCGTAATTGCTAAGTGTGCTTTTCTGTCCCCGCAGCCGAAGGGCTGTGAGAACGGCACACACAGGTTCCGACTGCAGAAGCAGGTCTTCACGGACGACAAGAACAAGCCCCTGGTGAGTCGGACCAGCCTCTGCGGCTTCGCAGAGGTCAGAGCCCAGCCTCGGTGACAAACTTGGGTCTCGTATTTCTCCTGTAAGACCCGCGTTTGCCTTGTGCGATTCCTTTGGGCACCTGGCCGGACTTCAAGTCTGTCAGCAGGGAAAGCGGTGCATTCGTCCCACGCCTGTGGGCAGCATTCAGTCCCCCAGGCACGCCCTAGGTCAGGTGGCGCCCGGAGTGTCAGCCACAGGGTCCCCTGTCCTGTGGACCCCCATTCTGGGGGGCGGGTGTGGGGTGCAGACGGGAAGCCAGCAGGTTCCCGCAGCAGCTAAATCCCAGGCACGGAACCCAGGGAGTGGGGAGTGAGCAGGCACTGGTTCCAGCCCAGTCTTGGGAGCCGTCCCTAAGCAGAGGGCATGGATAGGGCTTTGAAGGAGGAAGGGAGGCTCTGCACCAACCTGGGCCAGAGGGGTTCAGGAGATGGACAGGGAGGGCTGGGAATGGGACGTGGGCCCAAGAGGTAACGGAGAGAGTCCTCTCCCAGGCCTCCACTCTGCCATTCCCATGTTCCAGATGGGGAAACTGAGGCAGAGTGCTCGGGGACCTGCTCAGAAAGGAGGCCTGGAGGCGGTGCGGCAGGCCCCTTGGCTTTCAGGATCCTTCTAACCGTCCTTCCTGGGGCTCTGCCGCACAGCCCTGAGCCGCAGGGACGCCTCAGACTCGGTTTTACACTGAAGTTGCTCTTTTCTTTTTAAATCAAACACATTCAATGGACCAAATGGGCTTCTTAATTTTTTTTCCCTTGCTGCCTACGGAAACTTATTTGTGGCAGTTGAAAGAGAAAGATGATGTCTTGTACCTCTTGGTTCTTGGAATTTAGGGAAATTCAGCTGGAGTGCTCTAACCTGTCTACTCACTGCTGAGTGTGCATTTTTTTTTTTTTAAAGATTTTATTTATTTATTTGACAGACAGAGATCACAAGTAGGCAGAGAGAGAGAGAGGAGGAAGCAGGCTGTCCGCAGAGCAGAGAGCCCGATGTGGGGCTCGATCCCAGGACCCTGGGATCATGACCTGAGCCGAAGGCAGCGGCTTTAACCCACTGAGCCACCCAGGCGCCCCTGAGTGTGCATTTTTAAATGTCTGAGTTTTAAGTGTCTGAGTTTGGGCTGTTCTAACAAGAATACCATAGATTGTGTGACTTAAACAACACACACGTCCTTCTTGAGGCGGGAAGTCCCAGATCTAGGCACAGGCGGGTCTGGGGTCTGGCGAGGCCCACTTCCCGGCCGGCCACCTTCTCCTGGGACACTCGAGAGACAGAGCACAGGGGGGACACAAACTCTGGGGCCTCTTCTTACAAGGCACAGACCCCGTCCTGAGGGCTCCGCCCACCCCAGTGGGGTGCGGGGTTCCACTCAGGAGCTTCGGAGGGACACGAGTACTGGGTCCACGGCATCAGGTGTTAATCGATGTCCGGCGGCTCTAACTCCTGTTCGTTACCGAAGACTTAACCTTCTCCTTGAGGCGAGCCTCTGTGTTGCCGCGATGTAATGACCAGTAAAGCCGGACGCGTCTTCTGGTGTCACTTCCCTCTTCCCTTTCCTACTCCTGCTGCCAAAATCTGTTGACTAACATGTCACCGAGGGGCCCGGGCAGGCCTCGTTTCTTCGGGTCTGGCCATGCCACGGGCCGACCCTGTCGTGCCCACGACCACGCAGGTTTTGGTCCCTTATCTCCTACTTACACGGCAGGAAGGGCTAAGGCGCTGGAGGGGGCGGATCCCTTGGGGGTCACCAGCCAGGTTACCCCCCAAGCTCGGCCGGACACCCTGGTGTCCCCTTTCCCGGAATGACCAGCTCAGATCCCCTGGGCTCAGAGTTACGTGTCACCCACCCCCTCATCACTGCCACTCTGTGCCCGGTGGGACGCTGACTGCCTTCCTGACGACTTGTGTGAGGAAAGGGGCCGGTGAGGAAGCAAGGACGAGCGAAGAGGAAGGGGCTCTGGCATCACGGAGCCAGGAGGACCCTCTTCCATCCTTTGGGTCTTTATGATTGCCTCGTGGTGGTCGAAATTTGTCACCTTGTAGTCACATGTCACGTGCCCAGCCTTGGCTTCTCCGAGGATCTTTCTGATCGGCTGTGGCTCAGCAGACACTTCCGAGCATCGAGTGGGTGTCTCAGTGCTAAAGGTGCCTTCCACGCGGCACACCGGTGGGAGCCACGAGTCTGGGGTTGCTCTCCCGGCACAGTGTGGCTGCAGGCCCCTCCGGGCATGGCATGGGCTTCTCACGTGAACATCAGTGTGTTATTACACGCTTCCCCTCCCCCCGCCATGTGCGTGTCTCCATGTGTCTGTTTTAATCTCGGGGAGCCCTGTTGCTCTCTGACTCCGAAGCCTAGGAGTGGGGCTCCCTGGCTGAAGAGGCCCCGCCCCCCGCCCAGGGCTCCACAGGTGCTGTGAGACCCTGCAGGGCCCTTGGTGCACAGCTTCCCATGTCCTGGTCGGCCCACGGGGTCTCTGGCTCTGTAAGGAAGCAACTCTGCACCCCTGGTTTAGTTTGGAAAACCCGCCGTGACTTCCCACTTCCCCTCTGCACCCTCCAGACGCGACAGAGGACTGGAATTTGGTAGTTGGGGCCCTTTCCAGCATAGGCTGAGCTTGCTTAGATGAAGACCGGAAGGGCTGGATCTGGGACTTTCCACCAGCCCGGCAAGTGGCCCAGAAATGCTTTCCAGACCCAGGAAGGGCCAGGTGGGTTTCAGTGTGCAGCCCCTGCTCCGGGCTAGAGGCGCTCTTCTGTTAGCTGAGCAGGGGCTCTTCACTCTCTTTCCTCTGTGTCCGGTTGCATGCCGTCCCCTGGAGAGCCTGGTCAGTGTGCACGAGCACCTGTCCTAGCCTGAAACCACAGAAACCCCAGAGGAGAGCACCGGCAGTAGCGTCTCTGCCATCGCCCTGGCGACATCTTTCTAGATATGTCTCCTGAGGCAAGGGAAATAAAACCAGAAATCAACTGTTGAGATCTCTCAAAATAAGCTTCTGCACAGTGAAGGAAACAACAAAACGAGAAGGCAACCTACGGAACGGGAAAAAGAAATTCGCAAATGACATATCTGGTAAAGGGCGAGTCTCCAAAATCCGTGAAGAACTTAGCTCAACACCACAAAAACATGCAGTCCTATCGAGAAACAGAAGACATGAACGGACATTTCTCCAAAGAAGACACCCAGGCGGCCCACAGACACACTCGTCCTCGGAGAAATGCAAATCCAGACCACGATGAAATCCCACCTCACACCCATCAGGATGACAAAAATCAACAACACGAGAAACGACAGGTCCTGGCAAGGATGTGGAGAAAGGGGAGCCTCGCACACTGTCGGCGGGAATGCAAGCCGGGGCAGCTGCTCTGGAAAACAGTGTGGAGGGTCCTCAGGGAGTTAAAAACTGAACGACCCTGGGATCCTGCAAGCGCCTTTCTAGGTATTTACCCAAAAAATACGAAAACACTAATTCAAAGGACACAGGCCCCCTGTGTTTACGGCAGCATTATCTACAGTAGCCAAGCTACGGAAGCAGCCCAAGCGTCCACTGACTGACGGATGGGGAAGGGAAAAGTAAGGGGCGTGTGTGTGCGTGCGCGTGTGTGAATATTATTCAGCCATAAAACGAATGAAATTTCGCTGTTTGTCCCAACATGGATGGAGCTAGAGGGTATTACGCTAAGCAAAATAGAGAAAGACAGATACCGTATGATCTCACTCATGTGGACTTCAAAGAGCAAAGAGAGAAAAAGACAAAGCAGGAAACCGATTCTTAACTCTGGAGAACACGCAGATGGGCCCAGAGGGGAGGTTGACCGGGCGATGGGGGAAAGGGGGTAGGGATGAAGGAGGGTCCCTGTTATGATGAGCACCGGGGTCGAATGGCAGTGATGAACCACTGTACTGTACACCACTGTGCGGGAATTAAAATTAAAAAGCACCTCATTGACATAGTATAGTAAGTACATTGATAGCTACATATGGGTACCAATTCGACCGAAAGTAATGAATCTGAAAGTGTTTTTTCCTATAATTGGTGTGGAAGTCTTTATTTTCCTAGAGTTCATACATTTCCGAATTTAGACTCTTCATTCACTTGCAAGTTTACTAGAATAACGTCTTTTATTCAGTGAAGCAGTTGAATAAGATTTGTAGAATTTCATGAGTGTGGGGACAGTATTCATGAAACTGATGAAACCACACACTGTTGACTGGCTTCTGTTGTATCATAATTCATACCTTAAAATTCTTCAAAACAAAACGAAACCTGTCCTGCAGTTTCAGCCTTGACCGCACACCAGACTGACCCGGAGCCTGTCCCCTGAGATGACTGTGACGGGCCCGGGGTGCAGCCGGAGCGCCAGGTTCCCTCATAGTCCCCGGGGTGGCCGTGTTTCGCTGTGATTCACGACCATCGGTTTGGTCTCCTGAGTGGGACCGCTAACAGCGGCATTCAAGATAGAAGTTTCTTTACTGCAGACTCCGATCCTAGTTCTCTGATTCCGTGTGCTGTTGCGGAATTGTCGTTAGGAGGAGGGGCCGTCCCACTGGGTTTTGTCGTCCTCACTCAGAAACATCAGCTCATATGCTTAAACGTGAGTATGTCCCCATCACCGGGCCATGTCAGACGCCCGCTTCTCGGTGTTGGGGACCTTGGGTTGCCTTCCTTCCTGTATGCCAATTTGTTTTTCCCTGGAAGAGAAGGGTAAATATCACGAGAGGACCACGACAACGCATTATCTGTTTCTTCTTTCCTAATTAAAGTACAACCTGAACCTTACATAGGTCGTAGTGAGATAAATGCAGTAAAACTCTTTGACTTTGTGGAAAGCATGAGATGCACAGAAACATTTCTCTGTAAGTCTCGGCCCTTCATGGTTCACTCATGAAGAACATCTTTAGATCATCCTAGCTCGACTTGACCCCCCGCCCCGAACTGGGCAGCGCCGTTCTTTGCTTTAATGAAGGCAAAATTTGCCCTCTAGAAATGTCCAGGATCGGAACTCACAGAATATTGGAAGTGCTTTATGAATTTTAAAATAATGTTATTTCTGGTCATGGGTGTCCATTGTGAGCTCCTTAGTAAATACAGAGCCCTGTAAAGAATTTATTGACCTTTCCCATAATTCTACCATTCCGTGATAACCATTGTCAGTTTGGAATTCAGCTGCTTTTTTCCCCTATAATTAGATCCCTCTAGTTACCTAGACACGTAATAGGCATATGCTGAATGTATTTTAAGATCATAATGAAAAGGCAGTTTTGACTGTTTTATTATTTAATGGGACATAAACATTAAAATCTCACCAGCTTTTTCTTTCCTTCTTCTATCCTTTCGAACCATAAAGAGATATGTCCTTTACGTGGACGCCCTTGGCCAGGTCTCACTGGTGGTGCAACGTTCAGTTTATGGTGTTTTCCCAACTTCCAAATGATCTTTCACAAATAGAGTCCTGCATTGCTGGGTGAAAGGATTTTGCCTGCTTTTAGTTGTTTCCTGGAGACACGTGGGCGCTCGGGACTATAAGACAAAGACGCGGTGAGCAGCTCAGCCCCGCGTGGCCCCACGACCTAGCGGAACAGCGTCCTGCTCAGGACTGGCCTCACTCAGCCAGGTACATGCCCTGCTGACAGCTTTTCTTCTCTCTTTCCTTCCCGATGGGATTCGCCTCCAGGACCCCGAGCTGCAGTGCTTGCTGCTGTCCGACGGGAAGCACCCCATCCATCAGAGCCACGTCATGGTCCTCCCAGCCGACAGCATGGCCGCCATCAGCTTCACTGGGGCCTTGAGGATCCCGGTGAGTACACGCGCCCGCGCCCCGGAGGCGTTTCAGAAAGGGGCATTTGTGCCTACGGTTGATGATCAAGCTTAAGAACAGAAATCCGCGGTCATACAATCCGTGGCCTAGAACTCTCGGGCATCAACCAGAGGTTGCCAGCAGGCAGTCTTGGGACTGAGCGAGGCTGCAGTGTTTGCCTCACACTAAGCTTTCAGTTTTTCAAGATTAGTTGCCTCCGTGTAGAAGTTCACCCATTTCACAGACAAACAGGGCTTCTCCCCTTGGGAAACCAGAAGGTCTGGCTCCAGCAAGCCCCTCGTGCCGTGGCCCAGCCCCTCACCAGTGCTCCCCTCCCTGGTCCATGAAGACCCTGAGTGTCGAGCCCTTGGGGGGCATGTCCCCGAGTCCTGCTCTGGGGTGTGGGTGAGCCCACTCGATTTTCTTTACCCTTTAAAGTGCTTTTAGGAGACCAGAGCTGGTGCGTTGCAGCCGCATGTGCTAAGGGAAGAAATAAGGGGGTGGGGTGGGGTGTGCAGAGCCAAGGGAAGAGACAGAAGCTGATGATCCTGAGACCCTGCTCAGATCAGGGTGCTGGTCCAGGTGAGGCGGCGGGCACGCTGGTGTGTGGTCAGGGCGTGCAGGAGGTCCAGGGAGAGGCTTTTCCGCCCAGGGCGTGGAGCTGTGGTAAGATTTCTTGTTGCTTTAGGTTTTTCTTGTCTGAAATCCATGGGCTCCTTCAGCAGAGCATCTGGGGGGCCCACAAAGGACACGTGGAAAATGTGTCCTAACATGGCGAGCCACAGCAGGCGATGAAGGTAGAGCCCAGGGCAGAAGCGGATCGGGAGATCGTGAACACTGCCCACGTCGGAGAGGATATCCAGGCCCGTGCGGTGGCCAGGCCTATGGCCTAGAAACATCTGGACTCCCGCCCCAGGGTGTGATAGGCAGAGGAGTTCCTGCAGATCCGACACACAGACGAGACAGCCTCGCCAGCGCGGCCCTCGGCGAGGAACGGCTGAGGGAACAGGAGCCCTGGGGCCCCGTGGCGATCGGGTGAGGCAGGAAACAAAATCAGTGCACCCGGGACCTGAGAATCCCATCATCGAAGTGAAAGAACTTCAGAGAAAGTGTGCTTGAGAACAGAAAGTCGGCGGCACCCGGGTGACGCTGGGCGGCTGGCCAGCGGGGAGCGTGGAAGGCCAGGCCAGGGCTCCCACAGCCACTGAGAATGTGGGTCGGCTGCTTTTAAATAGAAAGTCGCCTTCACCTGTGATGGTTAGTAACAACTAGTAACTTGCCCAGCAGGGCCTTCCTGTGCGGCTGCTCGGCCGGGGACAGGGCGCTCCCAGTTACAGAGCGAAGGAGGCACCATCCTCTTACCGGACGCCCTGGGTGTCCCAGGCAAGTGTGTCAGCCCCGCGGAGCCTCCGTCTCCTCATCTGCAATGGGGCTCAGGGCCTGGCGTAATACTTAACGTTCCGAGGATTAAACAAAGTCACTCAGGGTAGTCGTGAGGCCACGCCGGGCATGTGGTCCGCGCGCCATCAGCCCTGCGTGCATCCTCGGACTGGGCTCACCCCTGCGAAGCACAAGCTCGGGTAATTTCACAATCACAAATTGAGATCTGTGTTCTCTGCCTGGTTTGGTGGGTGGCCCTGTGCGCACACAGCGTGACACCTTAGCGCTAGCCCGGGTCTACCCAGACCTCCCGGAGATGTCTGGAACACGTGTGCCGCGATGCCACCCCTTCCCAAGAGCAGAGCTCAGGCAGACCACAGACAGGACTCTCACGGCGGCCGTCAGACTGGGCCCCGGGGTCCTCGTCCAGACCCACATTTCTCTTCCCTGTGTCTTCCCTGCGCCCCCACTTCGCCGGGTGCAGGTGCCGGCGCACACACGCTGTGAGTGGTGGGAAGCCCTGTCCTGTGTGTGTGTCGGCCGCTGCGGTCGTTTGCAGGGGTCTCCAGCAAAAGGAGAGAGAGCGCCGTGTGCACCGTGTCGAGGCGGCCCCTCCAGGCCTGCTCTTGGAGGACTCCTTCAACAGCTGAGTTTCTAGGGCGATGTGGTGTAGGAATCAAGTCAACACATGCTTTTATGGGCTCTGATCTGACGTCAAGACATTGGGTCTCAATCTGCAAAGACAGGCAGGGGCTGCCAGAGTGGCCGTGGGCAGGTTCTCCATCCCCCGCCACCGCGCCCCTCCGCTGCCCCCGTCCTCGGGCGGGACCCAGCCCCGCGCATGCCGGCTCCCTTCTCCCGGCAGCGTCTGCAGGTGCCCCACCAGACAGATGCCAGCTGTTTTCATGGGAATGAAGTAACTCAGAGTTGTGTCGCTCGTTTCCACAAACCAGCCGTGTACACACTCGGGGTGAAGACCGGCTCTCTCTGTTTCAGGGCGTGATCGAGTTCTCTCTGTGTTTGCTGTTCGCGAAGCTGGTCAGCTATACGTTCCTCTTCTGGCTTCCTCTGTACATCACAAATGTGGGTGAGTATCTGTTGCTAGAAACACCGATGCTTCGTTCCTGCCGTGGCTGTGATCCGGACGCCCTCTTAGGTTCCGATTTCTAGAGTCTTGTGATGCTCGATGAGGTGAGACATACTTTTGGATCCAACAGTGTGGTTAGTAGAAAAGTAGAGGCCAGAAGAGAATTCGGATGCGGAAGCCATAATAACCTTGAGGGGGCTTAAGGGGCCCCATGTTCCATCGCAGCTGTGGCTGCGGGCACCGTGGGGCTCTTCTATCTGGGGCAGCCCGCATTTTAATCTAGGCTACACCGAACGTCAGGTCACACCCTCCCATGTGCAGGGAGGCCCCCGGGAGCAGAGATAATAAATGCTGAGTCACCTAACCTGGAAATTGCTCCTTGGAGAGGAGCTCTAGTTCTGGGGACAACTGACAGCCTGTCTCACGTTTCCTCAGTCCGACTGTGGCTGAAGCTGCAAATAGGACAGAAGGCACCAGCCCATGGGCGCCATCGCCCCTGTGCCGGGTGCAACCACAGAGGGAAGTCAGGAGGGCCATTGGCAGTCCTTCAAAGATGCTTGAGTGCAGGGACTGCAGTTGAGCTGAAGCGGAGTGGGGGCCAGGCAGGGAGGGCCCTGGAGCCTCTGGGCCGGGAGCTGGGGGTTGCGAGGAGAAAGGAAAGAAACCAGGGCCCTCTGGGAAGGTGACAGCGAGGGGAGATCTGGAATGTGGGGCTTCGCAGAGCACAAAACCTCTGCCCTGTGGTCCTTCTGGCTGGACTTAGAACCAAATGCCATGCAACAGATGTCCGGAGAAAGTCCCAGCTGAGAGCGTGTGTGTCAGACATCCTCGCAGGTGGGGGTAGTTCAGAGACAGTGAAGCCCCATGAAGCTTACGTGGGCACAAGAGCGGCATTGGGTCTGGGGGCCCAGGGGGATGAAAGCACATTAGTAGGCAGGTGAGAGGAGAGGTTTGGAAAACCCCCTTACGCAGATCAGTTCCTTAAGTAAAGGGGCGTCTTTGGTAATAGCTCCCTTCCTAGGGCAGGCTCTCCTTCCCCCTATAAATCCTGGTGGCTGTGGGGGAGGCAGAGAGCTTTTCCTGAATCTGCTGGGTTTTAATTACTTTAACTCAAAATAAGTTTTTTTTAGATATTTATTGATTTATTTAGAGAGAATGCATGATCGGGGGAAGGAGGGTGAGAACCTCAAGCAGACCCCACACTGAGCTTGGAGCCTGACACAGGGCTCGATTTCACAACCCCTGAGATCATGACCGGAGCTGAAATCAAGGTCGGACGCTTAACCAGCTGAGCCACCAGGCGCCCCTTTAACTCAAAATGATCTTCACGCCAAAGTGGCCCGTGTTGGGGCAGGCTGCCCTGGGCCCAACACCGCGGATTCCCAATGGTTGTAAGGACCAGCAGGGGTGGCCGTGGGCGGGAGGCAGGAGGGCTGGGTTTTCCAGGGACCGCCCACGTCCGGGGGGACGGTAAGGAGCTGCTCCCTGTCAGGTGACACCATGAGGGCAGGTAAGCCCCATGCAGTGTAGACGGGCATCCTACCTTTTTTCTTCCCTTGTTCCCTGTGACTGCTGCGGAAGGGGTGACGTTTTCAGAGCTCAGGCGTTGCTGGCTTTTCCAGACCCGGTGATTAAAAAAGCCAAGTCCCTTGTATGTGGCACTGAGGACACCAGGAAAGGCCAGGCTCAATCTGTGGTCCCAAATGCTTTCCCCGCCCGCTTCTGCTGCTCCGGCCAACCTGAGCCCCTGGGGAGCCCGGCGTGGCTTCCTCCTCTGCTGTATGAGGAGCTTCAGTCCCTCCAGACCTAAAGCCTCAGGGTCAGCTGGCCAGTGCCTGTGGCACTCCTCTCTGTGTCATGTGGTTGTTAGTGCCTTCTCTGCTGCGTCCCACTTACGGCCGCCCCTGGGGGACACTGACCCAGAGGGGATGGTAATCAGGCTGAGCCAGGCGAATCCTCATTTCTTGGTAAAGAGTGGCGTTCATCTTGTCTCCGAGTCTACCAGTGTAGTGAGCTGCGGGGTCAACTCCCAGCTGTTCTCGGTGTGAGTCACCCTTAGGAAACCAGAGAGCGCCACGTGGGGTCTTCCTGGGCTGTGACTTGCTCACAAGGACACGTGTCATTTTCTTAGATCACCTGGACGCCCGACAGGCCGGGGAGCTCTCCACCCTGTTTGATGTGGGCGGGATCTTCGGTGAGTCCCTCCCTCCCTGTTGTCCTTGGCCGGGAACTTGGCAGGTGGTAAGTGAACGTCTGGGCCTGTGTTCTCTCTGAGCTATCAGGAGGAACATGTGTTCCCCAAAACGTCACATCACCCAAGTGGACATATGGCCGTCCCTCTGGGGGAGGACGGTCCCCTATCCCGCATCTGACTCAGAACCCGGAGCGGTTCCCTGGGGAGCAGGGGCCCGCCCCAATGTAGGCGGCTGGCTGGTGGTATTAGCGCCCTCCCAGTGAAGGAGCTTCACGGCCAGCCTGGACCCGGACCCTAGACTTGGCCTCTGTCTCCCTGGGAGACGCCCCCGGGTCGCCCACGTCTGCCCACAACTCCACAGGGCCTGTTCACTGGGACGGCCCTGCCAACGGTGAATGTGGACAGGGATGTGGAGGAGGACATGATTCCCTTATTGCTGCTGTCTCTCGATGGGCTCTTGCCCTGCAGACCCGGGCTGCTCTGGACCTCACCTCTCTGTGTTGCAGGTGGGATCTTGGCAGGTGTGATCTCAGACCGACTAGAGAAAAGAGCGTCTACCTGTGGCCTGATGCTGCTGCTCGCGGCCCCAACGGTGAGCCTGGGCCCCCCCCACCGCACCCCACCCTGCCTGGGCCCCGAGTCTCCAGAAGCAGCCACACTCCCCCCCAGCAAAGACTGTCACGTCCTGCCCAGACTCAGCCCCATTCGTGGCTCGTGGTTTCTGGATACAGACTGTAGCCCCTTAGCACGCCCCACGGGCCTGCCGGGCTCCCTCCCCCAGATGCCTCCCGTGCCCCCTGCAAGTGGCCGGCCCACCTCTTCATCCCTGGCTCCCTGGGGGGCATTCCTCCCCGTCCCCTCTCCTCTCCCCTCCCCCACAGGCTCCTGCTCAGCCTCTGGGATGCCCACCTCCCTGACCACTGTCGTGCTGGATTCTGCTATTCATGCATTCACACGGCCCTGGGCAGGTGACCTTCCCTCTCTGGGCCTGTTGCCTCATCTGAAAAATGAGGTGCCGGTAGCACCCCATCCCAGAGGCAATGCGAGGGTTTCTAAATCAGTACCGTTTTCCAGTCGTGGTAATTTCAGGAATAATGCCGTCACGCATCAACTTGCTTTGTAAACATCTGCGCGTCCCCAGGACAAGGCCCAGCTTGGGGCCTGGGACCCTGGCCCTCGCGGATCCTCTGAGGGCCTTTACTGAGGAAATATGTGTGGCCCCTGCCGCAGGACCCCTTCAGTCACTGCAGCTGTTCGGTGGGGGGGTAGGGGGGACAGCCTAAGGAGGGGACGGTCGCACAGAGCCCAGGGAGAGCTGCCAGGGAGCTGAGAGCCGGAGGCGCTGTCGGAACCCGCGCAAGGGCCGAGCCTGGGGACTCCCGTGGCCACCCGAGAATCCCCACCTGGCTTTTTAGAGAGACAGGCTCCGGGTCAGTGTTCGGCTGCCTCTGGTAACCCGCGGTTCCCCTGTGTTCCTGCCCTTGCCAGCTCTACACATTCTCCACCATCAGCAAAATGGGCCTGGAAGCCACTGTCGGTGAGTCCGTGCAGCTTTCCTTCTCGCGCAGTCCGGTTCCGTCCACGCAGCTTGCGGAGACAGAGCACACAGCACGGAGACCCTTGGCTGGGAGGGCTGGAGTGCTGGTGTGGCCGCAGCAGGCCCGTGTCTCTCTCCGGGTGGGACACCTGCTCCCGGAGGGAGGCCTACCGGTCCGCAGGTCAGAGCGCGGCCGTGGGAGAGCACAGGTCGCCGCTCTGGGGCCACAGGGAGCCCCCCAGAAGGCGGCAAGCGGAGCCGCGGCAGCCCGAGGCCTGTCCCCAACGCAGGCGGGAGCGGGCTGGATCGGGGCAGGGCACAGACTCCCAGCTGGCTTTCATCAGCGGCCGTTCTGAGAGCAGCGCAGGCCGCTGAGGGGCTCTCCTTAGCTTCCTGCCGATGATGCCTCTGACAGCTGGTAAATATCTCTCTGTAGTAACAAGCTGGCAGCGGGGACTGAAAAGGAAGTGGGCTGTGCGTGAGCCCGTTAGAAGTCTCCAGAAGGCAGGTCGCTGACACGTGGGACCGTGGGGTTCCCCATGACCCACTGGTGCAGAAGCTTCTGCCTAGAGTGTGAACCAGAGGCTAGCTTGAGAAAGTGAGCCTGGGGGACGGCGTAGAACACGTGTGTTCAGAAACAAGCGTGTTATCCTGCCCTCAGGAGCTCGGCTGCGCTGCATCTCCGTGTTCCCCTTGGGGACGGCCACCAATAGCTGTGGGCGCTGAGAGAGAGCCCTTTCCACTGCAGAGAAGGCCGTGGCTGGAGTTAGCTCACCGCCGGCACCCATGACAGGGAGCCCTGGCACGCCCAGGGCAAGGTCACACTTGGGACATCAGGGTCCTGGTTGCTCCTGGGGGTCCCCAGCTGTCCCTGTTGAGGGTCGAGGACGCAGGAGTACCAGGTCCTCCGGACACAGCCGGAGCCTTTGGGGGAGCGTGAGAGGACTTAGAAACCTCCGTGGGCAGGTTTGAAGGCAGATGCCCACCACGCTTGGCCCAGCGTCTCCACTCCCCAGACGCAGGCCGCCTTCCCAGCACCCGCCTGCCTTCCGCTCAGGCCGGCCCCACGCCTGACACTGGGCTGCTCACCGCAGGGCAGCCGAGGCTGGGGAGGCTCTCCCAGAGGGCACTGCTTTGCTCCTAAATGCCTCCTCTGGTTTCTGGTTCCCACAGCCATGCTGCTCCTCAGCGGGGCCCTGGTCAGCGGGCCGTACGCCCTGATCACGACCGCCGTCTCCGCCGACCTGGTGAGTGGCCACACGGCTGAGCACAGAGCAGAGGCAGGAGCCCGTCCTCGCTGTCATTCTTGACAGCGACAGTCACTCTCAGTAAAACCGTGTCTGATCAGAAGCAGCTTTCCTCTGGGAAGGGGTCCTGTGCTTCTAAGACCCTTCTGAAACAAATGCAGGGAGATGCTGCCCCCGGTCTGTCCGAGTGGAGCTGAAGGGGCTTGTGTGAGGCCCGAGGTCAGAATCCAGCTCACTGGCCCCCTCCTCTGTGCTGCCTTTGCTTAACCTGGGGACTGGTGGCCATGCGCCCTGGAGCCTGGCCACAGGGCCCCAGATCGGAGACCCAGTGGGGTTGGCTCCCCCTTCACCCGGCCCCCTCTGTGCCTGGCCCTCTGCTGGTCTGCTCTCGGATCCAGAGGAACTGCCGTCCCCACTCCTCCCAGAGGAAGAGGGCTGACAAGGTGATCTGGGACTCGCAATCGGGAGAGCCCGGCCCCCATGCTCTGGGACCCCGTGGAGGCAGGGCCACCGTCATCCACCTGACCGGAGGGACCTTTCATGCAGTCGTCAGATGCCCCCACCTGTAGGGAACACCGCACCAAGATACAAAATGCCCTTTAAAAAGCTGTTTCCCTAAATAAACTGGAGAAAAGAGATAAGTGCCCCGTACAGAAGACTTTCCTGGGTGCTCCGTCCTCAGGGAGGGGGGCACGCCTCGCTGTCCTTAGGTGTGGGCTGTGCACAGCGACTTCCTCCGGGGGGTGGGAAACGGGGTAGCTACGGCAAGACCTGACAGGACCCCCCTCCCCACCAGGGGACCAAGGTCAGCGCCGGCAGTGACAGGGTGTGACAGCCTGCACCCTGGGCACGTGCCGTGAAGGTGGCACCTCCCCTCTGTGGCCTCCGTCCCCAGACCCAGCACCCAGCATCCCAGCGGTGGGGCACTCCTCCCGCGGCGGCAGCCGAGAGCGGGCAAGTGTCAGAAACCGTCAGGAGCGCGATGGCGGAACGTCGTGTGGTGTCCCAGACAGAAGGACATCAAAGTAGCCGTTAGCTAAAAGCCAGTGTGTTAGGTGATCCTGGCACATGGATGTCGGGACCTTCGCTGCAGCAGCCGTGACGCAGGGAAAGCGGGTACAGGGCACCTACACCCCGTGTGCGATCTGGGCCACATGTCCACACACCTGAGGCTGCTCTAAAAGTAAAAGCTCATTTAAATTCATAAGCTGGTCCCCAGAGCTGGTTCGTCGTCAGGTGGGCAGGACGGCCGGCCTCCTCGGGCATCTGGCCCGGCATCCCCCACCCCCAGGCCCAAGGCCCCCGGAACTTCGCTGCCCCCCGCCCTAGGGACACATCTCTCTCTCTCAAGTCCTTCTAGAATCAGACCCCGAACTTCCCGGCCACTTGCTCATTCTCCTACTTGACAACCCTGGCACCCGTGGACCCCGCGCCTGCCCACCGCCCCTCCTCCAGGGCCAAGCTGCCCGACACTGCGCCCTGCCCAGCGGCTCCTGCCCCGTCCTCCCCGCCCGAGATGAGCAGAGGCCCTGCTGTCCCGGGTCAGCAGAGAGAAGCAGAGGAGGGGCCCAGGGGAGTCCAGCAGCAGGCCCCCCTTTTGCTGAGGGAGTACCCATGCCCCTGCCTGCACGGGGCACAGAACATTCTGGAAGGGTCCACACCAGACCACTAACAGTCATCTGCCCCATGGGATCAGAGGACAGGGGAGGAAGTCCCAGCTCCAGAAGATGTGGATTATAGTGGCTTATCGCTTGTTGTGTGTGCTTTATTTTGTATACCTCTGTGGACACACACGCAAGCACCTGTAGCTACCGTCTCGGGTTTATATGTGTAGTTTTAGGCGTCCGGGCACTATTTCTCCCAATTAATTTTTCTTCCTTTATCATCCTGTTTGTGCTTCTTTCTCCCCTCTCTCCGTCTTGCTTTCTGAAAACCAGAGCTCCTGTGGGTCTGTCATTTAGGATTTGGTGATTCCCACATTGGCCTGCCCACCCCCCCTGGACATTTGCTGAGAACCGGGTGGCGTTTGGGTGGTACAGAGCCATCCGGCACATGTCACAGAAAGCCCCTCGCAGGAACGCGGAAGTGGGCGTTAAGGCTGGCGTAGCTCAGGGACAGGGATGAGTGGCGTCCGTGTGTCTGTCTCCCACATTGGTTGGTGGGGTGTGCTGCGTAAATATTTGCGTAAGGAAAAATTCTGAGAATTCTTTCAACCAGAATATGTTTGGACAGAGACTTCTGATGAGGTCTTACTGCTGAAAACCCTTAAACTTCATGTATCTTTCCAAAGTAAGTTGGAGTGGAGTAGAGTTTAAGTTTCCTGATGGAAAAACCCTCCATGTTTTGAACCACTTTGCCCAGTTATTCGGGCGAATTGCCGTAAGAAGGTGTGGGCTTGTTTCTCACTGAGGCTGCCGGGATGCGCCTCACGGTTGCTGTCCCCTCTCTCCTAGGGCACGCACAAAAGTCTCAAGGGAAACTCGCACGCCCTCGCCACTGTGACCGCCATCATCGACGGGACCGGCTCTGTAGGTGCGTGGGTGTTCTTAGCTCTAAGAGTTCCTCGTGGTCATGGGGAACCACACTGCCCACCTTGTCACAGCCTGATTAACTAGATGCCAAGGATTCCAGATGTTTCGGTAATATTAGGGTGGGCTGGCCTTTTTTTTTTTTTTTTAACTGCATGAAACACTCTTTACACTATTGTTATAATGCTTATTCTAAAAGAAAGATGATTATTGGGGCACCTGGCTGGCTCCATCGGTAGAACATGCCACTTTTAATCTCAGGGCTGTGAGTTCAAGTCCAGCATTGGGCGTAAACTTTACTCTAAAAACAAATAAATAAAATTCAAAAAAAATTATTTTTCAAGAATCAGAGATTATTTTTAGTTAGATGGTATCATCGTGCTAGTAAAAGTATCTTTTTTTGTCTACAAATGAGTGGAACACTGTAATTTAAAAACACAAAGGTTGATATGGGATTTAGGCATCAAAGTCTTATAAAAGGCAGAGTTCAGAAGAAAGAGCAGCGCCACACGATGGTTCGCTGCAGACACAGGGAAGGAAAACATCAGCAAAGACTTACCGGAGGTCCCTTTCTTCGCTGATTTGATAGAGGGAACTTAGTTCAAGATTTAATCCTAATACACAATACGTATATAAACTCTAACTTGGCAAAACGGGAAATATCTCTCGGGTCATAAATGTGGTATTTACATGCACTCGATAATTTACTAATAATTTTTATGAATGGAAAAACACAGGACTCAGAGGCACTTAAAGTTCAGTTAGTTTTTCAGCAGAGTTGCTAATTCACGTTAATAATTTATTATAAAAACCAGCCAAGGGCAGTTGGATGGATGCAGTTGCCGCAGAGTTCAGATAACTGTTACCGACAGGTTTAGATAATGGAAAAAGGAGCTCTTAACCGTTGTTACTGTGCAAAACCGATGTTTCCTACGAGCAAACCATGCACGCACACAGGCGGTAGGGGTGCGCGGCAGCGGGTGAGGACAGGGTCCCCAGGTTCGGCCCTTTACAAACATGAGCAGATCCGAAGTGTGCGCAGACGTGGGGGACGTGAGCGCAGAGGCCTGTGTCCGCTGGCCGGATGCCTGCAGAGGGAGGGCGGGCCCGGGACCGGCTACCAGTACTGCCCTCCGTGTGAAAGAGCGCGTGCTCAGGTTCTCACCCAAGTCAGCGGCTGGCCGACCATGGCTGCGGGCCGCTGGCCCCTGTTTATCCCTCCCGTCCAAGACGGACAGAATCTTAACCAAGTACGTCGGCAGGAGCACTCATAGGTCCCCAGGCGTACAAGAGGCTGGCGTTACCAGCCTTGTTATGCTTCTTTTTTTTTTTAAAGAAGCTCTTTTTTTTTTTTTTTTCAAGATTCACTTATTTATTTATTAGAGAGAGCGTGGTGGGGGCATAGGGGGGAGCAGGCTCCCCGCTGAACTGAGCGCCCGATGCAGGGCTCGATCCCAGGACCCTGGGACCATGACCTGAGCCAAAACCAAGAGTCGGACACTTAACCAGCCGAGCCCCCCAGGCGCCCCTCATTCGGTTCTTGAAGAGCATCCAGCGGCGTGCTGTGGAGGAAAGAAAGGTGGCAAATGAGCAGGTCACTCGCTCAGAGACTGGCAGGGGGGAGCTGAGCCAGTGACAAGCGTGTTCTTACCGACAGGTCAGCAGGCTGACGTCAGCATTCTTGACCTTTCTCGAGCCTTCCTGCCAGGAGCACATGCTCTGTGACGGCCCCCGTCAGGGACCCTGTCCCGCACCGGGCACCTGCGGTCCTACGCTGGTCCCTCTCCAGACATGGGCGCTAGAGCTCCGGAGGCCGGCTGCTGTGGCGCCCACAGCTACCCAGGAGGGTCTCGGGGGACATCCCGGTGTCACCTGCTGCCCCAGGCTCCCGCAGGAGGGGGGCTGTGAGAGGGAGGGTTAGCTAGATGAGGAGGGACACCTGGGCATCTAGGACAGTCTCACAACAGGAAACACAAGGTCTTGCCAGATGAAGGCGGCCCAGTAAGAACACGGTTCCACCTGAGCCGGGCTGCCCTTCCGCACCGGTGTAGGACCCTGAGGATTTTCTCTTGGCGGCGCCCGCGGCCCTGTGTGTAGCTGGATAGAGTCAGCCGCCGTCCACTCCTGGACGCCCACTGCTGTCTTACTTATGCGGAGCCCGAAGTCCTTCCCGCCTCCGCTGTTGGCGGCCCTCCTCTTCTGTTTCGGGGCACACATTTCCCCTACGGCTGTCTGTTTTTAATTCTTGGAAAACTGATTCATCAGAGGTTAACCTTTCCGGAATAATCCTTCCATTTTTTTTTTCTTTTTTCCTTCTCTCCTGTCTTTTCTCTTTTCTCTGCGTTCTCAGAACTGTTCTTGACTTTACTTTCCAACCTCGTCCTTTGTTGTCATAATGTTAACATTCATGAGCGTTTTTCTGCCCTTTTCGTGCATCCCATTTTCTGGGGAGGGGGGGTTCCAGTTTTATACGTTTATTTGACTGTCTGTAGATTTTGGTAGATTACCGACATAGAGAGCTTTCTCGAGAATCATCTTGTTATAGGACAGCTGCACACGGACACGGTGTGGAACGTTCCTTATCCCTTTGGCCAGATAGCGCGGTTGAGCCCGGTGTCAGTGTGCATGTCAGGGTGCACACCTGGGGTTCCCGTCCCCTTCACGGCAAACTTCCAGATCTTTCTGTGTGCCCGAGGGGCACGCCTCTCGGAGCCCACTCCGTGGACGTGTTTGTGAACCTTGACGATGTGTTCTCTGATCACGGTGCCGTTGAAGGCACAACGGCCGTGGTTGCCACCCTTCTCTGTGGGAGCCATCATGTGGCGCCTCGTTGGCAGGAAGGGCGTGAGGTGCTGAGGGAGAGGGAGAGCCTCGTGCATCCCGTTCTTGGATGCAGCATGTGTTAGACTAAATCGTGTAATTGCTGATACTGGTTTTCAGCTATAAAAGTGAGAATATCGTGTGGTTCAACTTGATTTTCTATCCGTTCTCTGAGGGTATTACGGTTTTCTGGGCATTTTAGCCTCCCCATTTTGCTTATTTCCTTTGAGTTGCCCTCCTCCCTGCTTGTTGGGGGCTTTCCTCAGACCCAGATGAGTCTGGCCGGCCCTTCATATGCTCGTATTTAAGACCGAGCCACCAAGCAATTCTAGAAGCCCTTTGTGCGTGGGATGGCACATCACCCGCTGGTCTTCGCGGTCACTGGATCAGACTGGAATCCGGAGGAGAGCCCCAGTGCCCGCTGGGGTATGGGCCTTGGGACAGCACTCCCATCGTTGTTGGGGGGCCTGCTTGGTGGAGGTGCCGGCCTTCCCTGCATTCCCTGAGTCCGTCGCTGCCCCACCCCCACCCAAATCTCTGAGCCCAGTACCCCTGGCTCATAGTCTCCAAAGGCTGAGGGGCTGTTCTCTTGTGAAGCTGGGGGGTGGCACCCTACGAGTGATGCTGAGGAGAAACCTGGAATCAGGAGAGTGGAGGGACGTATCCAGTAATTCTTCATGAAAGATTCTCATGCACAGCCCACTTTCCCTCGCCTTACATCCTCCTGCCTCGTGCGTGTGGACGGGCCTGGCTAGGAGCAAGGAGTCCTCAGGCCGTCTCTCTCCGAGCAAGGAGACAGGAGCCTATGTCCTTGTCATGCCCTTGAAAGTCCATCCTCTAAGAATGGTGCCTTCTCTCATCTGCCCTTCTCTTTGGGGGCTTATAATTTATTAAATTCATTTCTGGCATATTTTGATGTTGGGAGGTATAGAAATGAGCACAGGTGAGCGATCTACCGCGTTTACCCGGAAGCTTCTCTGAGACTTAACGCACACGCGATCACTTCTCAGGTAAGAAAGTAGTAAGGGCTGTCTGTAAACACTTGGAACAACATTAGTGCATACAAAGTGGGAAGGACCCCTGTACTCCTACCTCTAGGGGTCAGATGTCAGGATAACTTGCTGTAAAGTCTCCGTACTTCTTACTGGGCCGAAACGATGACCCAGCCTTTGCACGGGTCATAATCCATTCCCGTCGCTTTTCGGACAGTAAATACCCAACCTGCTGCTGCGTCCTTGGGTCTCTTCAGGCATTTCGAGGAATAGTTGCTTTCTTTCGTTTTTATAGTCTCTCAAAGGTCATTTCGACGTAATTTCAGACTTATGTAAAGTTGCAGAAATGGTAGAGAATTCCCGGTTCCTGCGTCTGCTTCGTCGCCTTCACGCGCGCACACGTAAGAACATACATGTGCGTGTTTGCCCGGCCCCGTGGGGCGGGATACAGACACGCACTCCTTCGCCAGGGCCGCGCTTTCCGCGTGCGTCCCGCAAAGACGCGGAGCCCCGGGTGTACAGGCCGCACCTTGCTCCTGCCTCGCTCCACTTTCCCACTTTCGTGCGTCGCACGTGAGCGTCTGTCAGAGTGTGCACCGGGTTCGGGGCTCGTCCATGGTTTTCCTTTGCAATTGTTGGACCAAGGGAATGAACGTTTTAGGGTCAGTACGAAGTTTCCGACTTGATTGCAGAGACTGGTGGGGCCAGCCACGCCCCACGGCACGGAGGACTCGAGGGCTTTCCACCCGCCCCGCCTGAGAGGGGAAGGAGCTTGTTGTTCTAACGCGTCTTTCATTCACGGGGGGAGGTGGTGTTGCACGGGGCCTGGTGCGCCTTCCGGGGTCTTCCTCACGCGGCTCACGTGTGTCCCTTTGCCCCTCCCAGGAGCGGCCCTGGGCCCCCTGCTGGCCGGGCTCCTGTCCCCGTCCGGGTGGAACAACGTGTTCTACATGCTGATGTTCGCGGACGCCTGCGCCTTACTGGTGAGTCTCTCTGACTGTCCACCACACGCCGGGGACGCCTCTCCGGGGCAGCCGCGGGCCTCGGGGAGGCCTGGCCTGTGCTCGTGATGCGTGGCCTGCCTCTGTGTGGCCGGAGCAAACGTCCTGCTCCGCAGCTTCGGGCGGGACGTGGGGAGGCAGAGAGCAGGGCACCCTGGCGTGGGGCCCCAGCCCTGTCGTCCGCCGGCTGCTGTGCAGCTTCCACGGTGGCTAAACGGGCATCAGACGGCAGCCCGAGACAGGACTGTCGAGGGGACAGAGCAGATGGCAGGCCGAGACCCACTTCCCACACTGTGGTCCCCCTCGCCCCGGTGCTCCCGCGTCCAGCAGCCCTGTGCGGAAGCAGCCCGACTCCCAGCACCCAGAAGAAGGAGCAGCGGCTGCGGGGACGGGCACTGAGACTCGGGCATGCCGCAGGACAGACAGGACCCGGCCTGAGTCAGAGGCGTGCGGCGCGCCCGTGACAGTGGCTGGTGGGCGGACAGTCCCCGACCCGAAGCCCCCCACCTGCGCTCGCTTCCCTGGAAAACACCTGCCACGGATCCCAGTCAGAGCAAGTTGAGGACTGGGAAATCTCAGCTCTGCCCCTCACACGAAGGCTCTGAGTTTTCACTCCAGGGCTCCCGGTTTCAGGCAGAATCCAGTGCCCCCTTTCGACTCGGGGCCCGTTGGGTTTGAAGACGCCGCTTCTCAGAGCGTTTGTTTCTGCCCGTGCCTGAGGGCCTGGCTCGTCAGTGTCCCCGGGTCACTTCAGCTCAGCGGCGGTGACACTCCCGCCGGGGAGGGCTGTTCCAAGTCCGGAAGCTCTCCTCGCCATTGCCGGGAGCACATCCGTTCCTTCTAGATACCCGGCAGCCCCGGGGAGGCAGGGTCCACAGGACCCACCGCGTCGAAACAGCATAGACGAGTACTGAGGCCCCGGCTGGAGCCGCGGGCAAGTCGCCCACTTGGGAATGGGGGGACCGCGGTTGTGCCCCCGGGGAGAGGACAGGAGGTGTCGGGCTGGGCGCCAGCGGGCGACTCACCGGCAACACGGGCACGTGGCTCCAAGAAGACGAGGCCCAGATGGGCGTACAGAAGCAGGCGGGACACCGCAGGGGCCGTCCAGGGAGGAACGGAGCCCATAGGCACAGGCAACGAGCTCGGGGGCACAGACGGCGAGCTCGTGGGGCAGACCGCCCTGAGTCCGGGGGCAGCTTGGACTGGGAGGCGGGGCTGGACCTGCCCGGCGAGACAAGCGGTGTCGAGACTGGCCGCCCCGCAGCGGGGGGTGGCATGAACTTGGGACACATCTCTGTGTCCGCTGGACCCTGCCCATCTGAGGCTGAGAAGCTGGGCAGCCCGGGCAGGTCACCCGGCGGGGTCAGATCCAGGCGCCCTGCAGGACTGTCCGGAGAGCGTGGCCGTGACGGCCGTGTTGTCACATGTGTGGGCTCACCCCTGCGGACACTTGTCACAGGGGGTCCAGGCAGCGGGTGTCGCCCGCAGACACGGTACTTCGTCACCTTTGACCTTCAGGTCATGGCCCCTGTC
This sequence comes from Taxidea taxus jeffersonii, assembly GCA_003697995.1. Lineage (NCBI taxonomy): Eukaryota > Metazoa > Chordata > Mammalia > Carnivora > Mustelidae > Taxidea > Taxidea taxus. The sequence goes on from ML099686.1 coordinate 38,357, forward strand.
CACACTGTTCTGTGTCCCATAGAGCACTGGTCCTCTTCCTCCCTTTTCCCTCTTCCCCTCCCCTCCATCTTCCTCTCCCTTCCCTCCCCTCCCCTCCCACCGTCTGCGTCGTGTAGCCAGAGGCTCTTCCTTCGCCCGTGGGCTTCGGTGGCACATGCAGCGATCAGATTCCAGCTCCCGCAGAGCAGGTGGATGCTGGTGAGCTGGGGGCTCAGGGTCCCAGGGTCAGCTTGCTCAGCAGAAATGTCACTGTCACCGCCAGCCCCACACTGAGCGCCTGACATGCTCCCTGCGTTCCCACTCCAGGTGCACGCACACGGCTTGAGGGGCGGAGAAAGCAGCCGGCCTGTGCTTCTCTGTAGGGGACACGCCGTTCTCTTCAGCCTGATCTCGTGGCATGCGAGGGACTTTGAGCTCCTGCTGGAAACTCAAGCCTCGGAGGCAAAAGCGTCCCTGCCCCCTAGAGCTCTGACCTGAGCGGGGTCCTGCGGAGGGAGCCATGGTTTTTTAACCCATGCTGGGCCTCTCTCAGCCTGCCGTCCCTCCGGCCCGAGGGCACCTGCTGCCTTGGCAGAGGCGGGACCCTCAAAACCAGGAGCCTGTTTCCCTGCACAGGGGGCCCGCCTGTGGGCCGGTGCCGGCGTGCACAAAGACCAGATCCGCAGCCGCCACCAAGAAAGCCAGTTCGCCGGTGTCCTGCTTTGCCGTTAGTCCGGCTCTGGAAGGCGACCGGGCCCTGTGAGCGGGCGGGAGCTCGAGGGGACGGTGACGGGTGATGCAGAGCTGTCCCTGGTTTATTCCCGCAGCCACCCCGGAGGCTGCGGCAAGGGTCCTGGCAGAGCCACGTGCTCCCCCAGAAGATTCCCGATAAGATGCAGCTGTTCCCGAGACGGCCTGGCGAGCCTCCCGGTGCCGGGGCCCAGGAGATGCTCACCTGGCTTTCGGGGTCCCCTGCACGGCTCTCCAGTACCCCACCCAGTGTCTCCACCATCGTGGGTCACCCTGTCTTTCTAACGTTTCTGATTCGGGTATCTTACGATTGGACTCGTTTCATTTGAAACATTACTCGATCCCGGAAGTGTTAGGCTGAAGTCTGTCCTCACAGCCTTAGCTCCGGGAGCGCGGCGTCCGTGGGCCTCTGAGTCTTTCTGTCCTGAAGGAGCCCCAGAGTCCCCACGGGCAGCCCGGCAGGTGGCGTGGGGGCCGCCTCTCGGGATGCAGGCTCCCTGCCCGCAGTAAGCGCCTCTCCTCTTCTTTTGGGTGCAGTTCCTGGTCCGCCTCATCCACAAGGAGCTGAGCTGCCCGGGGTCTGCGGCCGGGGACCAAGTTCTGTAAGTGCCCCCCACTTCCCAACGCCAGGTCAGAGGCCGCTCTGGCGAACCCACTCACTGTCCCTGACTTTGCACGTCCTCTTCACGCTCATTTTTCCCAATGTCGGGGCGGCGGTGGCGGTCATCTCTCCCCAAAATCTGGGAAAAAACATCAGGGAAATTGCCTTCTTTGTTGTCTTGGAGCTGCAGCTTTGTGCCAGACAGTCCCAGCTGCGGGTGTCCTGCTCGCGCTCCTGTCTTCCATCCTGTGTGCCCCGGGGCTGCCCCCTCCATGTGGCCTCGGAGACCCCGGCGGGAGGGAGAGAGAAGCTGGCTCTGCAGGGTTTGCACGTTCGGCCCGGACGCAGCGTCTGGCCTGTGACCGTCGCTGGCGTGTCACCAGCTGCCCTTTTATCCTCTTCCAGGTTCAAGGAACACTGACCCCTCGAGTCCCCTGGAGGGAGGCTGGGCCTGTCCTTCACACACTGTCAAGGAAAAGTTCAAATAAAGGATCCTGTGTTGGAAAGAATGCTTTACCCTTACCTTTTGCACACACACCTGGAAAAGACACAAAAGCCACCCTGAGAAGTCCGGGTCCTATTTCGGGCGAGCCGCGGGACTCACGACGGCAACGAGGAGGTGCGGGACGTGCTGTGTCCACGGCGGAGCCTGGGACGCACGGCGGGACAGGCAGGCACCGCGGCGGCTGCTCGGGAGCCGGGGTCTCTCAGGTGTCTCGGTCTGGAATGTGAGAGCGGCTGAGCGCCGCGCTGGCGGGGACCGATCCCGCAGCGGGTGCCAGAATGCGGCCAGCACGGAACCCAGCCTCTGGGAGGACAGAGGAAACCGACGCCTGGATCAGACAGCAAGACGGAACTCAGAGCCATCCCAGCACCCAGAGGACTGTCCCGGCATCTCCTCCTGCTCTGCGGGCCCGAGCTCTAGCCGGCGGGAAGCGAGCAGCCATGAAGCTGTCCGGAGGCCCCGGGAGTGCCGGTCGGGACATCCGGACACGTCTGGGGTCCGAGCTCCGAGGCTGCCGCTGCTGCTGTCCCTGCAGGTCTTGGGGATGACGTGGTTGGGGGGCGGGCGGGCACAAGGACACCCGGGACTGTCTCTAGTGACGTAGCACCAGTGTGGGTTTATTTATTGAAGATGTGGTATGTGTTCTAGAAGTTTTAGAAACATAAATGGCCTTTTTTATTTATTAAGACAACCTGACTCTCCTCTGGCCACGTGTTTTCCCACTTGTTGCCAGGAAAATACTGCTCTTTGAAATAAAATAGTTTTTTTTAAAGAAGTTCAAGCAGAATGTTGATTGCATCTGCTCTCGTGTCCACTGTTAACAAAAGAGAACTCCAAACAGTGCGTGTTCTTGTTTTCCGGGGCCGGACACAGTCCGCAGTTCTGCTGCTGGGAGCTGAGGCCGTTTCCAGCAAAGCAGGGGCACCCTGCTCAGGAGCGGGCTGAGCCCAGGCCCCGGCAAACAGAGTTGGGCTATTTTGAAAATCATGCAATTTAAGGGACATTCTGAGATTTGTCCTCCATGCACGGGAGGACAGGGCTGCGCCAGAAATTGCACGGAGCAGGGCAGGCTCTCAGAGCCTCTCCCCAGGCACAGGCAGCGGGCGCCTTCCCAGTCTGCGTGCCTGGGCCACGGCACAGAGCGCCACAGGCGGGAATCCAGCCCGGTTCCCCGCCGCCCCCACGGAGGCTTCTGCTCCGGGCTCTCTGGAGAAGGACCAGAGAGATGAGGACTCTCCTGGGGGCCGTCGTCCTCCCCAGATAGGCTCGCTTTGTGTAGTAACAGAAGTCACTTACATGCTGGAAAGTTGCAGTAGTCACTGGAGCGCAGTTCCCGAAATCACGGAGCGGACCATGCCGTTCCTCGTGCGAGGCTCGCTCCGCTCACGGGGGTCCCTGCCCCTCTGGTTCCTTCCGTCTTGTGTCTGCTCTTCACCTCGAGCCCACAGGCTGGGTCGCTCCTTTTTGCCTTCTCGCCCGTCCTGGGCTTCGGCACTGGCCCCGCCTGGCCCAGGGCGGATGCTCGCTGCGCCCCCGGCAGCGTCCGCTCACCCCACGGCCTCTGTGCTGGGGGTCCAGCTTCAGCATCGACAACACGGAGAGGGCAGAACTGGACGCAAACGTGCGTTCGCGGACGCGCAGTCTTTCCTAACGACATGCTGGAGCCCGCTGCTCCCTGCCCCGCCGAAGGTTCTCCCTGAGGCCATATTCCTGAGACAAGGCCTTTAGTCAACCCCCCCCGCCCCCCCCCCGTTAAAGCAGAGCCGCCAGCTGGGGTGGGTCGGCCACAGGACGCTTTGGGGTGATTATTTTTCCCAACTCTGGGGGCTGGGGTATTAGACAGTCTCCACAACCCACAGAGGAAAAGCCACTCTGCACCCGAGCCTGCGGGGGGAACCCGTCATGCCTGTTGAGATGCGGAGTCGACATCGGAAAACGAGGGGGCCACGCAGCTTTGTGTAAGGCAGTTTAGCTGAGACGCGGGAGCCCGGGCGGAGGACCGTCCTCACTGTTAAAGAAGAAGGCCTGTGGTCCAAGCCCAGACGACCCCCTTCTGCTAGTAGCTGGCTGTGCCTCGGGCTCCTGTTCTCAAGGAAATGTGACTCTGCCCTCCATGAGTTTTCCTATTCAAATCCGAAGGAAGATTTTCCATTCAAATGGGGGGGGGGGCGCCTAGGACAGCTGAAATGCGAGCCGATGACGCGCACTGGAGGGCCCTTCGGAGGTAATGCGCCTGGGAGCTCCCCCTCCACGTCAGAAATCAGAACCCCCTCTCCAGCCTAAGGAGACCCAATAAAACAAATTACTAGAAAAAACGAGCTGGAGAAACACAAGTCCTAATGCCTGCTGGGTTGAACAGACATCGTGCCAGTTGCTGTAGGGGTTGTAAGTGCTTCCTCGGGTCTCTATGTGGGGAACTTTCACAGCGGGTGGCCCGCAGTGGCCCCTGGCCGGCTGCACCTGGAGCAGGAGAGAGCCCGGCCGAGCAGGTGGCCGCGTGCTGGGTGCTGGCCGGGGTGCTGGGGTCCGGCGTGCTGCAGGGCACGTGGCTTGGGGGCTGTGGGGGCAGTGCACGAGGGATGCTATGAATTCCTCACGGAGTGTCACGTGGAGTGTCCCCAAGAAGCCACAGCGGCCTGACGCCCGGGACACCCCGGGCCTGCCAGGCTGGGGAGTGCAGGCAGCCGAGCTGGCAGGTGTGTCTCCAACCAGGGCCAAGCCCAAAGGAAAACGTGGGCCCTTTGCTCAAAACTCAGGGAAAAGTGCTGCTCGAGGTACGGAAACTGTCCGTCCTTCCGCTCTAGGAGGTGGTAGGGGCGGTCGGAGGTGGGATCATGGGGACAAGTGGGGAGCGGCTGGGCTCCGGGCCCCCAGCTGCTGCTCCGCTGTCCCCTGACTTCAGTTAGACACAGCGCGGAGGTCACACTATTCAGCACAGCAACTGCAGAGCATGAAACCCCAAGCACGGGCTTCCCAGGAGCAGAGCCCGCGTGGCTGGAGGGTCACAGCCAGGACGCTCCGCCCAGACAGAACGGAGACTGATGGGGATGGGCTGGTCCTAGCCTGTCTCTGACTGCGCAGGCCGGTGTCCGGGGCAGCGGTGGCAGGGAGGCGGGGCTGTGCTCCCTCGGTGCCCCCTTCCCTGGGGGTCCTGCCTGGATACCGAGCAGCACGTGCAGGTTCTGTGCCGCCCTGTGAGCGTCCTTTCCAGCGTGTTCCACATGCTCCTCCACTGACGGTTAGTCTCCGGGCGCTGAGCTGGTCCTCCAAAGCCCGGCCGTCAGGCCGCAGGGAGTCAACCCCTTCCTTGACCCGTTCACCAGCCAGCGTGGGGTCATTGCCACCGGAGGCTCGTCCTTTGTGTGTCTGGGGCTGCCGGCCCTGTTCCCGTCCCCGGGCCCGTCCCCCTGCAGCGCAGAGCTGCTGGCTAACGCGGAGACACTTCACCGAGTCCTTGCGAGAGCAGAGGTCTGCGTGCCGCGGGACCCTTCCCCGGGGACACGTTCCTGCCCGGGGAGCCGGGCTCCATCAGGCCCCGGCCACCACGGAGGAGCCAGCACGCGGCACAAGCGCGCATCCCGAGTAAACGAAACGGGTGAGTCCCCGTCCCAGCCGACACAGCCCCAAGCCGGGGCAGGAACATCCCCTCACGCTCACACCCCGGGACCGCGGGAGTCCCTGTCAGAGAGCCCTGTCCCTGCTGAGCCCGCTGCGTCCTGCCCCTGAGGAGGCGGGCAGGGGCGGGGCTGGGCAGCACCTCGGCTTGTTAATGCCCCAGAGGCCCTGCCTCGGTCTGAGGTTCTAACCTGAGGCCTGAGTCAGACACTGTGACCTGCTAGAGCTCGTACCGGACCCGCCCCGAGGGCATTTCGGGTGGCTGGGCCCCGGGTGGATGGGCCCCGAGCGGAGGCACAGAGAGGTTGCCTGTGCTCACGGCCTGAAGCGGGCCAGGGTCTCGGGCTGTGGCGTCCACACGGCTCGCTGATCAGCTTCGAGTCCAGCAGAAGGAGCGGCTTGTGCACCGGCCCCGAGACCTCCCTTGTATATTTTCAGGTGGAGGTGAGAGTCACGTAACACCGCGAAGTGTGTCCTTCGGTGGCTTTCGGTGCCCAGATGATGCGCAACCACAGCTCTCAAGTCTCAGAGCTCGTCATCACGCGCCCCCGTGGTCACATCCCCAGCCCTCTTCCCCTAGACCTTCACATTTAAAATCCGTTGCCTAACGGATCGGCCCCAGGGACCCTTTTAGCCCCAAACTGTCTGCAAACGAGCACTTCCCCTGTGTACCTGCTAATCCATTCGCTTGTCAACAAACGTTAGGAAGAAACCACGGGCATGAAAGCCGGGCGTCCCATCACACTGTCCCGGCTCCTCTGAGAAGCCTCGCAGGGGCCCGTGGTCCGGGGTCAGGACCTCCCCAAGCCGTTGCTGTCCCCAGAGCCGAGTCCCACATAGGCCACGAACAGCTCCGGTTTCCCCCTCCCACACCCACCGGCCTTCGCCGTGGCTTCGTTCCCCCACGGCCACACCGCCCCCGGCACCAAAGCGTCCGTCGAGGCTGCTGCGCACACGGGCGGGAGGGACGCGTGCACGGAGGCTGCACTCTGCACCGACTTCCTGGGAGCCGGACGCGCGGAGTCACACAGCACACAGTCTCCCGGCACGTTCCAGAGCTGTGCGCACCGACTCGTAGGGACTAAGACCTCGGCGTGCCCTGCACGGAGAGCCACCCGGCTCGTTGGAACCCCAGACGTCACGAGTGGAGATCCTGGCCGAGAACGGAAGGCGGCTCTGTGCAGACCAGCTCCGTGAAGCCAGAACTCCTCGGATCCCTCCCGCACCCACGGCCGGCGATTTCCAGCCCATCGAAGGGTCTTCACGAGCTCCGCACGTGGGAACCGTGAGGAAGGGCGAGTGGGCAGGAACAGCGCCGTGCAAGCCCACATACAGCCTCTCGGTGTACGTGTGCATGCCCCCCAGCCCCTCCCAGGCCGAGACCCCAACACAGTGGTCCTACACCTGCTCCCCGCTCTTCTCACTGGATTTTATTTATCAGTGATCTCTCGGGAGCACCAGACGGCTCACAGTCAGGGCTGGGACCCACCGCCACCAGGATTAAACACGGGTGGGTTTAGACTCCTGTTTTATTATTCTGAGTCAAACTAAGCAAAAGGCCTAAGAGAGGCGGATCATTCTGGCCAAATCATGTCCTGATGCCTGAGAACAGTTGTGACGGGCCCCGCGTAGGCTTGTGCCGATGGCACCACGCAGCGACGCTTGGGTGGACGCACGAGATGCTCGAGGCCTGCTTGAAAGGGCCAGGGGGCCGGTGTTTCCTCCGCAAGTTCGGACCCCACCGATGAGTGCATCCTCTCCGCCCGGAGAGCCGGAGCTGGGCCCTGGGAGCCGCCGCAGCCTTCACAGACAGGTCACAAATCGCAAACTGTGCAGCCTTGGGGCCAGTATCCAGGACAAGAAATAGAGTACTACCAGCGCCCCAGAAATAGTCCCGGGCCCCCCGCCCTTACAAGTCTGCTGGATTCTGAGCACGCGGGTCTGCAGGGAGCTCAGCGAGTCTTTCCGTGTGTCTGTGGGCCACGCGGGCTGCTCCCTGCGCCATCGTCCTCTCCACAGCGGTGCCCTGCTCTGGCCCCTGCCCGACGTGCAGACCGCCTTCCAGGCTCGCGCAGCCTGGCTCTCCGGGTCGGCACAGCTGGGCTGTCCCCCCAGGTGGCCAGACGCTAATGCAGGCATTGCTGGGAGGCCCCGGGGGGTGTGTGAGCCCCTTTCCGCTGCGGACGCCAAGTTGGGACGTTCCCTTGGATGAGTGGGGCGCCGCCGCCATCCGCCCGAAGGCCTTCCGCGCACAGCTGAGGTTTCCCTGGAGAACGAGAGATCCTGCCCACGAATCACAGCGTTAGCTGCTGCCCAAGAGTGTGTGTGTGCGTGCGTGTGTGCACGTGTGTGTGCGTGTGTGTGTTCCCATCCGTGTGTCCCCCGCTGCTGGTTCCTGCGGGAACCCTGACGTAGACAATGTTTCCCTGTGTCATCCACGTGTCTGGCCGTGAAAGTGTCTTATTTTCAGACTCAGGAGTACTAAAGCTAACTTTAAAAGACGAGGCTTGCAGCAGAGAGCAGGGAGACCCACTCCGCAGGCCGGCGTCGCCCGGGACCGCTGTGTTTGGAGTCCGTGTTTCCCAGACGCATTCTGAGCCCAGCACCCGCCGCCCCTCCGTGACCTGGGATGTCACCAGCTCTACAAGCTGTCCTTTGGAGCTCCTTCCCCTTGAGGCCAAGCCCCGTGAAGGCAGCTCCCGGGAGCCGGGCGGCAGGATCGCAAACCCAACGGGTAGGCTGGTGCCGTCCATTCTTTCACGCATTCACTCAATACACACGCATTGCCCAGTGCCGAGGGAGCGTGGGGACAGCGACAAGCAGGGTGAGTCTGAGCCGTGCACCCACGGGGCTGCACCCTGGCAGCAGGGAGACAACAGACCGCAACCAGCAAGCGAGCCGCGCCGTTGAGGGAGGCCAGCCTCCAGCAGAACCTCGCCGCGCTGAGGGCACAGCAGAGGGCACAGCATTATCCGAGAGCAGATGGCCTCCCGTGAGGGGGGAGAGTTGAGCAGAGAACCCAGTGTCCTGGTGAGCCGACCCAGGGCCGGCAGCTGGCAGGTAACTGGGATTGGGTTTCTCCAGACACGCCGGGCCAAGGGAGGGGGCCAGAGGGGTGCAGGGATGGGGAGGGGGGAGTGCGAGGCCCGAGACAGCCCACAGGCTTCAGAGAAGGTGCAGCGGGCTGCTGGGCATGAAGCCCTGGTGGAGGGCCGGCCTGTGCAGATGGGGGGTGGCGGCCAGCAGGCCCTGGGCCCAGACACCCTAGTGCGGGTGCAGACGTGGACGTGACCCGGGCGAGGCCACTGACGGTGGCCCAGGGGCTGCCCCACGCCTGGGGGCCAGCAGGCACGCTGGGCTGCTCCTGCCACAAAGGCTGGGCCCCGGGTTATGTTTCCTTTTGTTCTAATACAGCCCAGAATCCTTGCCGCCACGAGAGGGCCCCAGCGCTCTCACAGAAGGACCCGGGAAGGACAACCCAGCGTCCCCAGGACCTCCCCCTGCAGTAAGTATCCAGGCCCTGTTGGGGGGCCCTGCCGTGCCCGCTCCCCAACAAACCCCTCCCATCGCCTGCGGAAATCCAGAAAGCCTGCGGGCTGGGCCAGGAGGGCAGAAGGGACCAGACGCGGCCAGGGACCTGTGCCGTCCACTCCTCACCCCTCCTCCTAACGAGGAAGAAGGAACTCAGCCCCTAGAGGTTACCACGCAGAAGCTGGGGGGAGCCTCCACGGCCCCGGCCTCCCCGCGACTCTCTTTCACGGCCTTGCACGCTTACCCGGGAACGGGCCGGGCTCAGGGAAACCACAAGGTCACGTGAAGAGCTGCCCATGCCCGGCCTCCCCTGTGAGTGCGGGCTGAGCTTCCCGGCGAGGGGAGCGGGCCCTTGGCCCCAGGTCTTCTGGCTGCGCTGAGAATCAAGCCGACCCGAGGCAGATACAACAGGAGAAAGAAAACAAAGTTTTTTGTGTGCAATCGGACGCCCCATAATGAAATTAAGAAACCAGCAACGCAAGCGGGTGTCCTGCCTTCTTGCACATAGAGACAAAGGGAGGGATTGGAAGGACCAAGAAAAGTAACTGGGGACCTTCGGGTGAGGAATTCTAAACAGAATTTGGGCTGGGGTAGTGAATTAGCAAAAAGAAGTAACGACTGTTGTTTATACAGCTTCTGGGCCGTCCATGTCCCACCTCTGGTGACGAGGACATGTCCCTTCCTCCTGGGACAGGGAGGGCGCCTTCCACAAGGGGAGATTTACCTCCTGCCTTCGGGGGACAGAGGGGGTCCAAGGGTCCCTCCTGCACAGCCTGGCTCTTAACTGACTTCTACTGAAACTGGTCACTACGCCCAAGCGGCCCATTTCGGAGTGGTGTGTCCGTGACCCCGACACCTGCTTCCTCTCCACCCAGCCTTTCGTTTTCGGTTTATAATGCGATATATTTTCAAGCAATTCTAAACTCATGTCACTGTGCCCCAAGCCCTTCCCTGCCTAAGCCAGCCACCTACCTCAGTGCTTTGTCCTGTGGGAGCAAAGGTCACATGTCCTGACCCCCCACTGTCCCACGAGGTCATCGGAGAGGTCGAGCGACCTCACACGGCAGGTCCCCCAGGATTAGATCTGGGGCGCACTCGCACACGCTGGTGCTGGGGGACCCAGCCCAGGAGGGGAAGGTGCGGGCCTGCACCCCGGGCGCCCCCACCTCCCCAGCAACCCTGCCTGTGCCAGCTGGACATGACCAGAGGGGAGGGCACATGTGCCCAGGAAGAGCCCGGGGCGCTTGGTGCCCCACCCGTCTCCTCCGCGGCAGGATTTTATAAATCTAATCGCCTGCTGTCGAAGGGAAGAGAAATGAGTAAGAAACTCAAGTTACCACTAACTTTATTTTTAGAAGCGGCAGTATGAAATGAAAAATGAGGTCTCTAGAATACCAAGTAGGGGAAATGATAAATCGATGCCTCCAAATTATATGAAATGCAAGAAAACCGTCCAAGCGGCAGTGACTCAGAGGAGCCCGGGGGCGGGCTCTGAGCAGGTCCGGGAGCTGCTGGAGGGCTTTCAAGTCAAAGACAGATGGGAGGTTGATGACACCCTCCAGGACAGACCCCGTCTCCTCCAGAGCACCCCGGAGCACTTGCAGATGCCGTGGGGGCACGAAGAGCTAGCACCTCGAGGGCTCCCCAGTCCGGCTGGAACAGAAATCCAGGACCCGTTCCCAGAATGGGGACCCTGCGTGGGCAGCAGAGGGAGCTCTCGGGGCTCTCAGGCGGGGACAGGTGTGCGCGGGCCTCGACGGGCCTGGAGGGCTCAGAGCAGGGTTCCCAGGCCCCACTGTGAGCGGCAGGCAGAAGCCAGAGCAGCAGAGAGACCACAGACCACTCTCCCGACCGCATGGCGTCCCGCCGTGAGGCTTGTCCCCCGCCCTGGCCATCGCATCACCCTAGCTGCCCCCTAGGTCCCGTCGGTCCTCTCCAGTGGCCTTCCATGCTTCTTGCCAAGCATTTCCAAATCGTGCTCCTCTAACCCAGGGAACGATGGTCTCGCCAGCACCCTGCGTCATCCAGCCAGGGTCCTGGGAGAGTGGTGACACCTCCCCCTGGGGCTGGAGCATGTAATGACCCCATGCGTGCGCGTCCGTCCAGAGCTCCTTCCCTTTGCCACGGTGCTGGCGGCCCCCGGGTCTGGCTCAGGCGTGAAGCCGAGCGGGCGCCCCAGTAGGGAGGGCTGAGGGGAGGGCGGCGAGGAGACAGCCAGCAGCGGCAGGAAGAGGGTGATTTCTGGGGGTGCCGGGACGGCCCATTCCATAGACGTGCTGCCTAAGAGTCCCCAGGGGAGTTGGGGGACAGGTCTTGCCCCTGAGGGCACCGCGTCCCCGGGGGGAGGCGGCCAAACCTGGCTTGTAGGAGTGTGCGGTGTTGGCTGTCGGGTTCCGAGGGAAAGGTATCGTAAGAAAAAGATGAGCTCTGGTTTGTACGCGGGGATGAAAGGGAGCAGGGAGTTAACAAATTCAGAGACTGCAGGGTTAGACAGAAGCTGCCACTCACATACCAACAGCAGAACGGTGACATCGAGACGTGCCTGCGGCGGCCGACGGCCAGAGTCAGCAGCTCCGAGCGCGAGGCCCAGCCCCACCCCGGGGACAGCGGGCGGCCAGCACCAGGCGCTGTTTCCGGAGGGACCCAGGGACCCCGGGTAAGGGTGCGGCTCCCACCTGATCTTTCCCCGTAACTGCAGGAAGAGGTCACCTGCCTTTTTAAGGGGCAGGTGCCCCCCGAAGAAACCCCCAGCCGGAGAATCAGTCATCTCCCGTTCCGTGCAGGAGGTCTGTTCTAGAAAGTCTGCGTGAGCACTGAAGCAGAGACTGAGCCCTCGCGCCCCGGGGGAAACCCAAGATTCTTCTCTCTAGCCTGTGCTCGCAACGGTGCCATCAACCAACACACGGCCCGGCTGGATGCAAGCTTCTGTTGAAAGGCACAGACTTTGCGTGTCCCGTGGACGCGTGAACACTGACCTCCCGGCCGACGGCTCGGTCACCCACCCCCGACGGAGGCCCATCTCCGCCCGCGTTTTCCCCACGAGGCGCGTCCTAGCACGCCAGACCGCACTTCCCATCCTGCCGGCGGACCATTTTAAACAACAAAAAGCACAAAAATGTGAGAAACGCTCCACGACTCCAAAGAGGCCACGGAGGGGAGACCTGCTTCCAGCGAGGCCTGAAACAGGGCAGCAGCCGTCGTCTCCAACCTCCGCGCGGGGAACGCGGGCATCCAGCCACTCACGGGTTTTTGGCCAATCCCCTTCCTGCCTGAGAACAACCCGGAGCATTGAATAGGGACTACAAAAAAGTCTTCCCAAGCAGGTGAATTCGGAAATTCAGAATCCGCAATTGATGGGGATGGACCGTGCTGGGGACCCTTTGCAAGGACCTGAAAACCACCCCGGGGCGCCACTCCTGTAGGAGCCACAGGGAGCCTCACAGTGCTCAGCCCAGATCAGACGAGAGGGACCCCAGAGGGCAGGGCTGCCGGCCAGAGACACGGGCTGGGGCACTTTCCAGAGGGGAGAATCAGGGCTGACCCCAGGAGCGTGTCCTACCCGCTGGGATTCCAGGACGGGCCTCAAAACCCTGGTTCCCTCTCTTGGCATTCTGCCCTGTCCCAAGTAGGTGTGCGGCACAGCCAGCCCCCACCCGCACCCCCGTTCACCATTTTCCAGCAAGTGAGGCAGGGGGTAACCTGTCTTTTCATCTCATCCATCCACAAATCAAGAAGCGGCACGTCTGGACCTGGTGGGGACCACTGGGGGCGCGTGGGGAGGGCTGGACGGGAACGTCGGGCGCCAACAGAAGGAATGTATTTCCTGGGTGACGAGCGTGACCCCCGACCAGAGGGACGGATGCCGGGCCTCAGGGCAGCCCTCTGGGACCCAGGTTCTCTGGCTGGGAAGGAGTCACAGGCAGGCTCCCCGCAGGCAGGCTCCGAGTTGGAGCTTATCGGGAGGTTCCCTTGGGATCCGCGACTGAGGGAAAGGGGGGCAAAGGAGACGGGGAGCCAGCCGCAGTGCAGACCGACCACGGCCTCGGGACCCCCACGCGGAGAGCTGACGCAAAAACCTCCCGCGGGTGGTGGACACTGGCCTGAGCGGCGGAGCCTGCCCTCCCTCCTGGGTTGCCGAGTGCCTCTTCGTGGTGGGCGCTCGCCGGGCATAGCCGGCTTCGCAGCCATCGTCCCACTCCTGTCCCTGCCCTTCACAGCCCTCCCCATCCTCAGCCCCCGCTCGGGTGTCCGCTCCCGCCCGTGACGGGTTATTTCTGAGTCCCCCCACCTTACGACGTGGGGGGGTGACGGGATCTGGCTCACCCTGAGTGGGCCCAGAGGCATGGCCACGCGCCCGTCTCTTTCGGGCCCAGCAGCTCATCCGCAGCTGCTTCTCGAAAGGCACAGAATTCTCTGCCGCAGATGGCATGGCTTTGTTCCCAAACCCCGGGGGCCTGCACCGTGACTCTGACACAGGCTTGCCATAAACGCCACGCGGCGCTTTCCGCACCACCGACGCCCGTGATAACACAGGTTCCGTCTGGGTCTGCAGCCAGGACCTGAGGCAGTCTGCACATGCCGGGGCCCTGCTGCCGAGCCCTCCCTGCTCCGGGCTCCCCCAAAGCTGGTAGCTCTCCCCGTCAACAGTACATGGGCTGGGACCGTCTCTCTAGAGTCACGGCCAATCCCAGGCACCGTCTGTCCCTGCGTTTTGGGAGACGCAAAATGCGGTGATCGGCCCTTCCCTCTGGATGGGTGGTCCCAACGTTCTCCTGGTTGGGGCCCCCCAAGAATGTTAGTAATGGGGTACCCCTCTCAATTTTCTTAGGGCTTATCTTCCACCGGCAGGAGCTCACGCATCTTACCAAGACTTCTGATGTGTTTGCCACTCCTTGCTTGTCGCCCTACCAGCGAGATGTCATCGGTGTCATAGACCCATGTGATGTTCTTCGAAATGCCCAGGTCACCCGTCTCTCTTTGGGCCCCACGAGGGCGTAGAGGGCGTGAGTGGACACAGCCCCGGGGCAAAGCGAAAACGGACACTTACGCAGTCGGCATGAACGCGGACTGTTTCCTCGTGGGGACAGAAGAGAAGGCACTGGTGAGCTCAGCGGGGGCCTCGTTAAGCAGGGATGTGACAGAGGCCACCACCCTGCCCCCTTCAGATCCTTAAGCGTAGAACTAATTCCCACCACCACTTTTCACCAGGGCACACGCAGTATTGTCTCGTGTTTCCCATCTTGACCGGGGGCAGGGACCTTTCCAGAGGTTTCCATTTGTCATGCCCCCAGGACAGTTGATTTTGCCACCAAGGACCTAAGGAGAGTTTTACCCACTGCCCAGTTGGTCCGTCCTAACTGTAGTTTGGGGATGGGGGCCAAGGCCACTCGGGCAGGGGCACGACCGAGTGGACCCATTGGACGTCAGTGCTTGGGCAAGACCACATTACTGCCCAGTCTCCGCACACCCCAGTCCCACGGGGTCGGGATGAGGCTCTGGATATTCTTTGGCACCGATGCCAACCCCGGCTCTACCCAGCAGGCCACAGGGTGTTTGGCTGTCCCCCCCGCCCCCACCCCTGTGCAGTTACCCGAGGAGATGACCACACGTCTCACTTGCGGAAGGAATAGGACAGTTGTTACCAAGCTCCTCAGCTCGCTGTTTTGTCATCCTTTTCCCTGGGGATCCAACCTGCTCTTCAGCCAAGAGCTCCCAGGTCTGAACACGGCTCAGGTCTGGGAACAGGACACAGGATCGTGACTCTTCCGCGGGGCACTGTCAGCCCTCGACGTCATCCATCCTGCTTTCTTCTCTGGTCTGAGCGGAGGGCTACCCTCGTTGGCTGCACATGTTCTGCCTCTAAGGATGCTATCCTCAGAGCTGCCCCCCAAGCTCCCTGCTCGCGCAGGAATTATACCCGCTGCCTTCGGACAGCTGGCCCTGACGCCCGCCCTGTGGTTTCGATCTCCTTGTTCCCATTGCTCCCGGGGAGCCTGGGTCTGCGGGCGCCTCCTGCGGTGAGCCTGGTTTCAGTGGCCTGGGCTGCAGTGAGCCTGGTCTGCGGAGGAGGCCACCACTGACCCCTGAGCGAGGCTGGTGCTGTCCCCAGCCATGCACTTCACGCGCCCGTGGCCAGTGGGGTCGCCTCCAGGGCCTCCCGTAGAATCCAACCGTCTGGTAGACCAGCAAGCCCACGTCCAGACTCTGGAGAAAGGGTTACTCTCTCCACCATCTGCCGCGGCAACTGTGGGTTCCCATTGTTCTCAGCAGGGGCCTGTGCTCTTCCAGGCTTCTAGGGACCCTCCTAGTAGAAAGGCGGGGACATCTCCTCCTAGGTCCTTGCCAGGGAATGAAATTCTGACACTTTAGAGAAGGCGAGGGAGACGGCTTACATCGTCTTCGAGCAAGCAGGGCTGTCAGCGTCTATACCAGGAGGGATGGCCCACTTCTGCAGACTCGGGGTTCCGGGGAAGTTGGGAATTTAGGATTTTCAGGTGAGTCAACCTGGAAGTCCCTGTTCGGTGTTCCAGGATCCCCTTTCTTTCCAACCAGGGCCTTGGCATAGCAGACCCACCTGGCTTGGGTCAGGGATCTAACCTTCTCTGGAACCTGGTTCTTGTGATGATTGAGTCCTGGGTGTGGCTCAGCTTTCTCTGTCCTTCTGCCCCAGCCATGATCGGCCACGGAATGTGGGCTGCCTGGGAGGCGTGCCCTTGGGTCTGGTGGCTCCCCACAGCTGAGACGGTCTCTGAGGTGGCTGCAGGCTGCCTGCTGCCAGCTTTCCCGCATCCGAGCCCGCACTTGGTTGAAGGGGACTCAGGGCGCATCTCTGCGCCCGTTTCTGTAGAGAACATTCCAGAACTCCCGTATGAGTGGGACCCGGTGACCAGTTACGGCCCAGTCTCGAGCGGGCGTGTGATGCGTCGTATCGTGCTGGAGCATTTAGTCTCGAGAGCAAGAAGCTCCTGGGCGCTCTGTCCCAGGGCCGCGCCCTCTGACTTACGGCAGCAGATCTGTTTCTCGTTCACAAGACATGCCCTTTGCGGGAGTGTGGGGGCTCCTCTCTGAAATCCCAACTCGGGGGGCCAAGCTAATGGAATAGCCAGCACTTGGAAGGTTGAGCCGTACCCCAGGGGACAAGAGCTCTGACACACCGGGATTCACAGCTCGTGGGCCACGGCCAGTCGCGTGACCCACCAACCACGCGCAGGCCTGGAACCCGCACCTGTCTGAGGGTCGAGGCCGGCTTCCACAGGTCAGCATTCAACGGAGTTACGTGGAAGTATCCAGGAGCTGCTCATCGGGGAGTCTGCTTCTCCCTCTGACCCTCTCCCTTCTCATGCTCTCTCTCTCTCTCATTTTCTCTCTCTCTCTCTTTCAAATAAATACATAAAATCTTTTTAAAAATTATTTATTTGAGTGGGGCACCTGGGTGGCTCAGTGGGTTAAAGCCTCTGCCTTCGGCTCTGGGCATGATCTCAGGGTCCTGGGATTGAGCCCCGCATCCGGCTCCCTGCTCGACAGGGAGCCTGCTTCCCCCTCTCTCCCTGCTTGTGATCTCTGTCTATCAGATAAATAAATAAAATATTTTTAAAAAATTATTTATTTGAGAGAGAGAAAGCACGCACGGAGGGAGAGGGGGAAGCAGGCTCCCCGCGGAGCAGAGCGCCCGACGCGGGGCTCGATCCCAGGACCCTGAGATCGTGACCCAAGCTGAAGGCAGACACTTCCCTTTCAATCAGTCTCAGACTTTTGTTAACGTTACTAATCTTCCAGTCGTGTTTTCTGTCTTTGTGGGTCTTTTCTATTTTACATTTTCTGTCTATTTAGCTACTCTTGTTCTTCTCTTCTTTATTTTCTTCTTTCTACTTTTTTTTTATTCTAACTTCTTAAGAAAATTATTAGTCATTAATTTTCCATCTTCCTTCTTTCCTAATTATATAATCAATCTATGGATTTTTCTTAAAGAACTATTTAACTGGCGCACCTGGGGGCTCAGTCAGTGAAGTCTCTGCCTTCGGCAGAGGGGTCCTGGGATCGAATCCCGCGTCGGGCTCCCTGCTCCGCAAGGATCTGCTTCTCCTTCTCCCTCTGCCCTTTCTCCCTTCCTCCCCCTGCTTGTGTTCTCTCTCTCTCTCTGTGTCTCAGATAAATAAATAAAATCTTTTTTTAAGAAAAAAAAAAGAACTATTGAACTATTTCCCAAAGGTTATCTTTTGATTCAAAATATTTTGAAAGTTTTCATTGGTATTTGTCCCCCGAAATTTAGCCTTTTAGAAAAATTAAATGCCAAGCATAGGGGGGAGTTTTCTATTTTCCTTTTCTTGTTCCTTTCTGGCTCGGTTTCATTCTGGCCGAAGAACGTGCTCTGCACAATTTAGCTCGTGAGACTCGTTGAGACTGACTTGATGGCCTATTTTGGTAAATATTTCACATGTACTTGAAAAGAACGGGTATCTAGCAGATTTGGTGGTGTTCCACGTATGTATCTATCATGTCATTTATGGATTTTATTAAGATATTCAGTGTCATCACTGATTTTCATGCCTGTTGTCTACAAGCAATGGAGGAGGTGTGGTAGCATCCTCCACGATGGTTGCAATTGTGAATTTTCCTACTTATTTTCGTTCTATCAAATGTTTTTATTTTTTTATTTTTTTAAAAAGACTTTATTTATTTATTTGACACAGAGAGACCACAAGCAGGCAGAAAGGCAGGCAGAGGGAGGGGGGAAGCAGGCTCCCCACTGAGCAGAGAGCCCAACGTGGGGCTTGATCCCAGGACCCTGGGATCATGACCTGAGCTGAAGGCAGAGGCTTAGACCACTGAGCCACCCAGGCGCCCCTATCAAAAGGTTTTAAATATATTTTGGTATCGTGTCATTAAGGGCATACTGATTTAGAATTGCTGTATCTTTCTGATGAATCAAAGTGTCCATCCTTTTCTCCAGTAAGTTTGTGTCTCTAATGATGCTATGCCTGCAGTCAGTTCTGTCTGGTATTAGACTATAGAACTAGCTTTCCTTTTCTGAGCGTTTACATGGCATTTTCACAATATTTGGGGACGTTCCCCCAATATTGTGTTTTAAGTAATTTTTGGCCTTACATTTCAAATGTTGCAGGATGCAGGAAAATAATGTTTAGAGGAAAATGTTGAGTCTTAAGTGTTTCCTTCAGTTAAAAAACTCTTAGCCAACATCGTTTGTTGTGCTTCTCCCAATTCTTTTTTTCCTCTCCTTTTCAGACTCAGTAAATGCTTAGGAAACCTCTATGTCCTTCACCCCCTATTTTGTAGGCTCCGTCTTTGTTTCTCTTTCCATACTCTGTTCTGGATATTTTCTTTTATCCCGCTTTCCGATTCATTAATTTTCTTGTTAGCTGATATCATTTCAACCCATCTGTTGAGTTTTTAATTCCGATTATTGTATACTGCAGTTCTCAGATCTGTATTCAGATATTTAATATGTATTATGTTGGTTTTTATAGCTTGCAATCCTCACCTATTTGAATGTTTTGCCTGGTTGATTATGACATCTACAGAGAGCCCCTGAGGGTTTAATTTTGTTGTGCTTTGTTTCTGCTGGTTCTTGTCAACACTCTCTTCTCTGTGTGTCTACTTATGCTAGATTGTGTGCTAGACATCGCATTTGGGGAAAGTTGTAGAAATAGTTTACTGATAACATCTTCACTGGGGACTTCTGTGGCTGCCAGACATCTGGCTGTGTTAGCAATCTGGAATCCTCTTAATCTAATTTTATGAGCTGGTATTTTCCCGGGACATCCAGATGTCTTAAAACTGGGCTGAAGTTTTTGTGAGAGCTTATTTCCAGTTTTCTCCTTAAGTGCGACACTTCAGGGTCCCCAGCAAAGAAGAAGGGCTGCTACGACCCCCACACTTGGAGGAACTTGAACCCCAAATTTTGTCCTCTATCCACAGGAAGGCACAAGGTGTTGCTGCACCTTTCAGCTGCCTCTTCATCCATAAGTGGCAAAACGCTCCCAATAGAGCAAATGCCCCAGATGCTGGGCTCACCTTTTCCAATTTCTGCCTTGTCCCCAACGTTGCCCCATGGTTTTCCCTGCATGATTTGCTCACAGTATTCAAGAGCACTGTGTCGGACATTTTGTTCAAATGCGTCTAGTTGTCTCAGAGGGAGGGTTACTGCAAACTGCTTACCTCACCATCACTGGAAGCAGACGTCCGTATGTGTTATTCTCACCATGAATTCAATAATAGCTCCTTCTTCTGACACCAAGAGATCAGAGTTTCAAAGATGCTCGCTTTGGCAGCCTCACTGTTGTCCTATACTCTGAATACAAATGGGGGAAAACCCTGTCAGACTCTCTAGAAAGGAGAGACGCCTGAGTACAGGCTGACCTAAAACTCTGAACAGGTTGTGTTCCAGAGTTCGTCTGGAAACAGGTTATCTAGAGTTCAGGATGTATGTTCCCACACAGGACAGGCCAGCCCTCAAAAGCCCCATTGCAGGGCTGAAACACGAGCCCCCAGCCGTGGCCTGAATTCTATGTCGGTGCAGACAGGAGGAGAAGCACCAGGGGAAGAGACGTGTCATGTCCCCTCTTCATCCAGCAGGGGAAGGCACAAGGAGAAATTGTTAAATAGGGTCTGCCGTAGGCATTCACTGCTTGTGTCCTAGGTACTCAGGCTCTAGGCACCCGGTGCCTTCCCGGGATCCCCAGTACTCACTGGAGAGTCTCATCCCACCCATCCTCCACTAAGCGCTCCAAGCTCCCAATTAATCTCATCGTTCTCCCTGACGACAAAACTTCAAAGTCCTTTGTGGGCCTTGTCAGTCCCGAGCTGAGTGCAGGAGAAAGCCTCGAGGCCCAGTAGGCACTAACACTCTGCCCGTTGCGTTTGAAGTTTTTAAAGACGCCCCCGTTGTAACAAGCGACCCAATCGTCTCAGGCCGGGTACGGCGAGAAACTTGTAGGAGACTTTGTGGAGTTACTTGGGGGAGAGAGAAAACGGGAGAAGGCCATGGAGGAGTCACATTAACTATTTGGTTCCCTCCTCCAGGAGCAGCTTTTCCAGATCCTTCCCTCCCTCCGATTCTGATTCCTGGGAGCCCCTCCATGGTCCAGGTCTGGTGGTGTTGTGTCAAAGGGGACCAGGGACAGGAGATGGGGGAGGGCGGAGGGCACAGGGGACCAGGGACAGGGACAGGGCACAACACACAGGGTGTTGTGTCAAAGGGGACCAGGGACAGGAGGGCAGTGCTCCCCTCACGCATCTATAGGCTGGGATCCTCTGGATTCACACTTTTCAGTTTCTTGCTTCTGATGAATCAAACGTGTCTACGTGGTACCGCGTTACTGTTTTCCTTTTTCCTTCTCTGCTGTCAGTTTAAAGATTTTATTTATTTATTTGACAGAGATCACAAGCAGGCAGAGAGGCAGGCAGAGAGAGAGGAGGAAGCAGGCTCCCTGCTGAGGATCCCAGGACCCTGAGATCATGACCCGAGCTTAACCACCTGAGCCACCCAGGCGCCCCTTTGCTATCAGTTTAAACACAAATCAAAGTCAAGTTTTCGTTCCTGGCAGGATGGCTCACCTATGCTTTACCCGCACAGACTATTCCCTTGCACTCAATTCGTCCGTAAAACAGAGCACTTCCCGCGTTTCGCTGTGGCCACAGCAGGAGCCCCTCTTATAAGAAGGTGAGGACTCCTGCAGCCTCTTACAGCTGTTCATTCCTTGCTTCTAGCCAGCGTGACCCCCGCCACCCCCGAACCACCGGTGTGGCTTTGCCCACCTCACAAAGAAAGTGAGGCTCGCAGAAGCCAGAGGCCCTCCGGGTCAGCCCAGGGCTACTGATCCGAGTTCAGCCCCCCTCCCCGGGCTCCGCGGCACCGTCTGCATCTCCTTCTCAAACTCTGCTCTAGCGTTTTATGGGGTTTGTCTTATCAAAGCGTCTGTAATAGGAAACCGCATCCACCAAGGGGCTGTTTGGGGCAAACAAACTTTGCCATATTTTTCCCAAAAGGGACTTCTCTGGGCTTTGCAGGGATGAGGGGGTAGCTGGGATGTATAATCTACAACGGATCTGGCCAGAGTTTCCTCCCTGACCGTTCGGTTTCTGAACACAACTTGGCAAGGCTCAGGGAAGGGCCGCCGTGAAAGGAACAGAATGTTGGGGATGAGGCGAAGAGCAGCCCTCCACCAAGCGGACACCCAGCATGGAAGGGCGTCGGGAAACCTTCTCGAAGCCTTTGAAGCCACCTGCAAATTCCGTGTGTTTAAACTGGTCTCTGGCCTTTGCCAACTCGAGACATAAACGCTGGTGTCACATTGTTCCTTTGATTTGCATGCATGGGATTCCTGGTGAGGTGGAAAGTGTCGTCGCAGGCTCGTTGATGAATTCACTCCTCGGCAGGTGCCTCATGCTCAGCACGGCCCCGTCTCCGCACTTTGTCCGCGGACTCCAGAAAGCTCGCTGCAGGACGGCAAATACTGACACAGTGTTGTCGGAGCTGCTGGTGGCATTGTTTCTAGGTGTCCCAGGAGTGCACCCATGAGCCCCCCGCCGGTCAGGGTGATGCCCTCCGTAGGACGGGGCTGACGGTGGGTAGCGCTGCTTCAGCCCGAGGCTCCCGAGCAGCGACAAGAAAGGGGGTAACAAGGGACGCGGCCCACAGCTGCGGGAAGGGCTGCTGGCCCAGGGCAAGGGGCCACCTTCTCCAAAGAGCTACGGCCGGTCGGAAGGGGGCCACCTCGCCCCTGTATCGGACCCTCCCAGCCCCCGCAGTGGCGGTCCATGGCTGACGGAGGGTTCCAAAGCTGGCCCACCTCGAGGAGGGATGAGGGCTGTGGAGGTTTCCCTCCCGGGCTCCTCCGTGGTGTCAGGCTGGAGCCGGTCCTTAGCCGAGAACCCCTGGCTCTCCCGGTCCGTCCTGCTTCCCTCTCTCCTCTTCGGAGCACATGCCCTCCACAGGTCACCTGCACAAAATCCCCACCTTGGACCCCAATGCTTCCTGAGAACACAGCCTGAGACGCCACTCGGAGGGCTCACAGAGCTATTTTTCCAGAAACTGGGATGGACGTCTATGGATCTTGCCACAGTTTCCTGCCACCTCCTTGTTATGGGCGGAACATCTGTGCGCCCCCGAAACCCCTCGGTGGAGCTCTAACCTCGATGTGGCGATGTTTGGAGGCAGGGCCGCACGATGAGATCCGCGTTCTTGTAAGAAGAGGCAGGGGCTCCAGACCTCTCGGCTCCCGGCAGACAGAGAGGTCACGTGTGCACCGCGAGAGGTGGCCACCGGCAGGCAGGGACAGGACCTCGCCGAGAACCAAAACCCCCTGTACCTCGATCAAAGACATCCTGCCTGCAGAGCTGTGAGAAATACACGTGCTTGTCTACAGGCCCGCCCGGTGACATTCTGTGTTCAAAGCTGGGATGAAAACGTTCCTCTAATGTGCAGAGATTCACAAAATGTGGTTAATAGGGTCTCCATGTCCCGGTTTCAGTCTAGATGGTGAGCCCAACACAGGGAGGTCTTGCAAATCTGTGACCTGTAAGCTCCCAGAGAAACAGCAGGCACTGACATCAAAGACACACACACGAGCCGTCAGGACCCTCAGATTCACGGAGCCCGGGATCCCCCTGCCATGCAGCCCACCCTGCCAGAGCTGCAAAGGGCTCCCACCATGCCAGTGTCACGTTCTCACACACAGCATCCAGGGCACGAAGGGCGAGGAAGCAAAGATATCTTCACAAAGCTCTCTCTCTTTTTGTTTCTTTTAATCGGGGAGAGAACAATTTCCCAGGGATGTTCCAGCCGGATCCCTGTT
Organism: Taxidea taxus jeffersonii; assembly: GCA_003697995.1. Lineage (NCBI taxonomy): Eukaryota > Metazoa > Chordata > Mammalia > Carnivora > Mustelidae > Taxidea > Taxidea taxus. The sequence continues at coordinate 61,152 of ML099686.1, forward strand.
CATTTCTTTGGCCAGAAGTCGGTCACATCCGAACCTGTAGAGATAGTCATTGGGACACATGCACAGGACAGGTGCGGTCGGCTTGGACCAGAAAATACTTAATCCCAGGGCCAGGGAAAACTGCACTCAAATAAAATTGAGGTTTGTTAGCGGCGCCTGGGGGGCTCGGTCAGGTAAGCACCTGCCTTTGGCTCAGGTCACGATCCCAAGCATCGGGCTCCCTGCTCAGCGGGAATGCCCCAGCTCGTGTGCTCTCTCTCTCAGATAAATAAATAAAATCTTTAAAAGACAACTGAGGCTTGTTAGCCAGGGGAAAAGGATATAGAAGCCTACAGCATCCGCCCACATTGAAGAATTAAACTATCCTGGAGTAGAGCGTCAGCGGGTGGTGGGAGCGCCTTGGACAGGGCTGGTCTCATGGTGATATTTTCGAATCTAAACTAATTGCTCACTGCCCAGTATTAAAATTCATTCTCTCAATGAACATCTACTGAGTACCTGCCATGGGACTTTTAAACAGTGTAACAAGAGCTCTGTTTGCCACGCCTCCCTGCCCCGGTCCGGGTTGCCCCATCCTTCGCCGCGAACAGTCCGGCCGACGCGAGGAAGGGATTGACTTAATTTCCGGGTTACAGACCAGCCGGAAGACGATGGTCCATGCCTTCTACTCCTCAGGGGACTTATTAAAGAGAGTTTTGTCACACAGGAGCTTTCTCACGGTTACTTTTCTCATCGGAAGGAGGGACATGGCCATTGTCAAGGGGGGAGACGTGTCCCCAGCTGCCCTCCACACGGGCCGTCGCCTGCGTCATGGTGCCCCTGCCGCTCACTACCTTCAGAGTGTGTCTTGGTACAGAGGCTCGCATCTTTGCCCCTAGACATTACCTCTTGGAAAATGTTTCTGAAGGACACACAAATGACTGGGTTCCACCACCATGAGACTCTTTGTCAAGGGCTCTAAGGAATGCAGTACCTCCCTTGGGGACACGGTGTCCTCGGAATTCACAGACAGCAGCCCTCTCCTTGCCTTGTCCACTTTGTGTCGCGGGGGGATCTAGGCGAAACGCACATTCTAAGTTATCTCATGTGGGTATCTTCACAGTGGCAGGGCCTCATAGGTAGACAGGACCCCATGGAGAATTAGGAGAATATACAAGCAAAAATCTCAAATGGGCTCGTTGACTGACTCACACTGCTAAAATGGGGGAAATGTGCACATGGTCCTGTAGCCAGCAGGTGACAACGCCATTCTCTTAGGGACAGTTTTCGGATTTGACCTGTTGTCATAGCAGATGACTATGGCCATGTGGAATGGCCCACAGGAATGTGGTTCATTCAAAGCAGATATTCTAGAAAGCCCCATCTTTGTCCAAAGAGGTGTAAAGGCGAAGATGGATAGGCCATTGCCCTTTGGAATAATTGCCACTTGAGTTGACAGGAATTAACCCAAACCCTCCCTGAAAACGGGGCTAGAGAACATAATGTGCCCTTGAGTGAGAGCACCTGTCTTCTTTCTAGTATTTTCATGGCGTGTATAATGCCAGTAGAAGATCTGATCTGCATCCCTACTTCCAGATTACGAGATGCTGGTCTGGCAGCAGAAATCTGGTGGAAATAACAGATCTCAGGAGTAAATGTAAGCATCTGTTCCTAGGCATGCCATCTCCCATATGGACGCCTTACAGCCCGTCCAAAAATTTAAACTCTCTTCCTTTGTATTTGTATCCCAGTGAAATGCAATTAAAAGCTACAAATCAAGAAATGTTGACCATGAAAACACAAAGACATTTAACAAGGCGACAGCAACTGTCCCAGCGCAGGGCCCACGCGGGCTTGGACAAGTCAGCCTTTGCTCTCCAGCAATGTACTGGGATCTCACTGTACACAAGGCATGGGTCAGTAGAAAACATGACTAACTTGGTCGCAAGCAACCCGCTTGCCATCCTCAACCGGCCTCCACTCTTCTTGACTGCCGGGAACCAAGACTAGCCCAGGACTAGAGATTCAGCTGCATTTCCAACTTGTTTAGTGGAGAGTAGACATTTTACTCTACTTCGTCATAAACCAGGAGCCCAATACTCTTGTTTGGCTGTTCTATGGTATTACCTGTACTCAGATACTCTGAAGACGCATGCCTCACCCCTCCCTGGGCCTTCCTCCCACTGGTGCTCTAAAATTCAGCCAGAACGTTACGTGGTCACAATGCTGGAGAGAAGAAAGGTCTCTCCCATCCTTGCCCCAATTCCTCCGATCAGTCATGTCCGCCCTCTGCGGACCACCCCCTTTGTGGGCACAGTCTGGGCTTCTCCTCAGAGTCCCCCTGCCCCTCACGTACCACCTCTATCCCTCAAATGCAGTTGGAAATGTTCATGTCAGATTGTGTGTCCACGTTCCACAGCGACCTTGAGGAGGCCAGGCTGTGGCTACAGCTCGGCGCCCAGCCCATCCTGACATTCCCAACAGCACTACTGCAGGAATGAGAGCGTGAGCACATGGAGCCTCCGCCTGCTTGCTCTCACCCCTCACAAGGGCACAGAGCTCTTAGACTCAGGACTCAGCCTCTGTAACACGCTCACTCCTGTCAGACTTGAACATGTGGCTTCCCTCCACTCCCTTGTTCCCACTTTCCAGAGACCCATCTTACTGCAGGAGGGATCGCCGCCATGTTGAAAATGCCAACCAGCATTTGCCCTCTCCCTGGTCATCCTGGGGCAGCAGGAGACTTTCACCATCCAGTGAGATGCGTCCCCCGTTAGCCCACAGAGGCCGGTTCCGTCTTCTTCGTCTCAGACATCACTGACCGAATCCCTCTTAGGAGTTTGACATCACACTGGAGGCCGTGAAGATTACTGAGATGGGTAAGACATCGCCCAGCCCCGCAGGCATACAGCCCACCAAGGGGGTAGAATGTGGTTGGAGTCGGGGACCCCGGCAGAGAAAAGTCCAGAGGCCACAAGGCCCCTCCTTCGGTGCTGCTGCGTCATGAATCCACATCCCAGCACGTTCCCACTCAGGGCCACCACGTCGGCTTCGTTTCCAGCGCAAGCTGTGCCTGCAAGTGTGCAGTCCTAAAAATCCTGATTGTTCTATTTTAGTTAAGCTTCTGTCATCTGCATTTCCATTTTGGGACAAGCTGCCACTCACCACTTCCCTGAAGTGCATGTGGGTACGCACAGGCTAATGTAGGGGCAGCTGGGTGATGACTCACAGTGGGGAGAAGCTAATGAGAGCTCGTCTGCTCTGGAGATGCTGTGGGGAAGGGACTGGCCCAGTTAGGGCTTGTCAACTTTATACGCTCCCTGCAGGGCAGTCGTCCAACCTTCCATGGGGCCCTTAGCTGCCTCGATAATGCTGATCGAGGGGCAAAGGGAACGGGGGCTCCCCCCTAAGCTCGGCCACACAGGGGGCCCCACGCCTCACCAGCCGCACCACGCTGTCCCCTGCACCATCTCAGCCCCGGCCCTCGCACCCGGTTGACTCGGGTTTTGTAGCAATCAGAAAGCTCCATGTGGTGGCTCTCAGCACGCCCCCGGGGTGCTCTTGGTAAAATACAGATTTCCAGCCTGACCCTCCTCGGAGATTCTGGTTCCTTTTGGTCTAGAGTGGGACCCAGGCATCAGCATTTTCAAATCCTTCCCAGTAGACACTCAGGGGCAACCAGAGTGGAGAAGCGCCGCTGTGCTGAGAGCACTTTCCTGCACTGGGGACGCCGAGCACGAACAAATCTCCTCCTGGACTCGGTGTGTCCCCAGGTCTGGAGCCCAGGCCTCGGAACCTCTTTGCTCGAGTTAGAATATTGGCATCTTCTGAAATTCTCAAACTACTTTACCTTATTGCACATGAGAAGCTACTACTTCTTTTCTAAAAGAACGTAGGAAAATGGCTGTTTTTCACATCTACGAACACATAAGGTGGAACTTTGTGTACAGCAGACACTCGTACCGGTCGTAAGATTAACCAAGTCATTTGGTGCCTAGTGGTGTTTTCGAGCCCTGCAGAGCAAGGAAACGGAGACCTCTCTCTCGCTCTCTTTCTCTCTCTTTCCCAGAGCTGGGACCCCCAACACGGCGATGCAGAAGTTCTGCCCCACAGCACCCAGGTCGGGGAGCTTGCCTCATGCCCACTGTGGTCTACGCTCCTCAGACCCTACGAAAACCTGGTCCCAAGACTGGTTCCCCCAGTCTACATGGGTGAGACTCAGACCAGCACAGCCTCGGCCACAGAGCAAAGAACCCACTATGCCTTTGATGGCCAAAGCCTTCTGAGCACACGTGATGGGGAACCTCACAGTGGAAAATGCAGTCGGAACCTCCAGTGTGGAGTCAGACTGTGGATTCCATTTGGAAAGTCGCCGATGTTCCCAGCTTGACCATTTTTGGTGCTAAAACTTTAGTATGCCTTTCTGTTCCAGGCGACAGCTTCTCTATGCCCTGATCAATCGTTTCTATTTTTTTCCTGTTTCAATAGATGATATTCATGAGGAACTGACCATCCTTTGTGGCGATTGTGGCCCTGGTCACAGGCTGACGCAGAGGGAGAGGATAACTGAACCATGAGGTCTCTTCGCAGAGTTCCCAGACACCTTGGTGGCCCCACAGACCCCATTCTCAAGGTCACCCACACCTCCCTTGCCATGAGCCCTCCCCATACAATACTCGACCTCAAAGGAAGAGACCTGATGGGGACTTTTGATCCTGAAACAAATGTTTCTCCCCAGACTGGCTGTCATCCTGACATTGGGTACCAGCTCCCATTCACTCCTGTCCCCTTTGGGCTCAGAGAGTGGTTGCAAGCTCCCAGCCCTAATGATCCCAGATCCGACATCTGGACACCATGCCCCTGACACACGCCCTACAGAGCACTGACGTCCTGACCTTCTTTCTTCGCCATTGGTGCTTCATCTATATGTAACCACCACGTGGTGTGTGGGGGGGAGAGTATCCCCTATCCCCTCCTTCTTCAAGAAGCACCTATTACACATCTATTTATTTTTTATAAGATCTTATCTATTGATTTCAGAGAGAGAGCAAGAGGCCGAGGGAGAGGGAGAAGGAGTCCACACTGAGCATGCAGCCCAAAGCAGGGTCAGATCTCACGACCCCAGTCATGACCCAAACCAAAACCAAGACTCAGACACTTAACTAAGAGTGCCACCCAGGTGTCCCAAACTTATATTTAAGGCTAGATGCCACCCTCCCCCCATTCTCCACTCTTCCACGGCAATAGAATACCAATACCAATACCAAGCCTGCTGTGTAGACCCAGCTAGGTTGTGCCTCACACAAAGGTGCCAGCCATACAGATGAATGGAGCTAAAATCCAGTTCATCTCAGCATCATCACCAAATCTTCAAATGGGCACACACTGATCTCCATTGAGAAGAGTTACCCGTTGGTCTCCTGTGTGAAGGGGTACTTGTTGGTCTCCATCAGGAAGGGCCACCTGCTGGTCTCCAGTGTGAAGGGGCACCTGTTGGTCTCCATCAGGAAGGTCTACCCATTGGTCTCCATTAGAAACGGCCACCTGTTGGTCTCCATCAGGAAGGGGCACCCATTGGTCTCCATCAGGAAGGGGCATCTGTTGGTCTCCATCAGGAAGGGGCATCCGTTGGTCTCCATCAGGAAGAGGAACCTGTTGGTCTCCATCAGGAAGGTCCACCCATTGGTCTCCATTGCCAAGACTGGGAACCCGAGCCTGAGTGTTGTTAAATGACTCCCTGGTGGCAGTGTGCATATCTACATGCAGGTTCATGTCACGGCAATGCCCATGAAAGTAAGTGAACACACTTGTAAATTGACATGCACATGTTTCAAGAAACAAGGGACCTACTACACCATCTTCACCCAACCCCACGGGTCAGTTGAGAGGCCTGCTGCCCCTTCCCTGACAGCCCCACTGCCTGAGTGCAGTACACCGGTGCCTAATTCCCGGCAGGTCGGAGTGGATGGATCCTGGACTCGGACCCTGTGAGCAGGAAGGGCCTCTCTTTTTTGGTGGCTTCAAGGCCACTGTTAGGGTAATGTGTGTCATCTGCACCAGGCCAGGGGATATTTGGCTAAACATTATTCTTAGTGTGTCTATGAGGGTATTTCTGGGTAAGGTGAGCGTTCAAATTGGTGAACTGGGTAGAGCAGAGTGCCCCCTCCCCAGGGTGTGGTGGGGGTCCCGTCCAGTCTCTTAGAGCCTGAACAGAGCAAATGGTGGAGAGGGAAGACTCGCCCTCTGCTTGGCTGTTAAGCAGGGACATCGGACTCCTGCCCTCAGACTGGGACACACACCCCCCGGGCTCCAGGCTTCAGGCCTTTGGACTCGGACTGGATGACACCACTGGCCTCCTGGGTCTCCAGCCACAGACACAAGTCTAGGGACTTCTCAGCCTCATGATCACATGAGCAGATTCCTTATCTTAAACACATACATATCTGTTCCCCTGGAGAACCCTGACCAATGTGGCCACCCTGCCTAGATCCTGCTCAATCTGCCTTTGATCCCAAAGCTTCCCTGCACCCCAAGAAGTGGGCACCACGCAGGGTGGTGCTGGAGAAGCCCATCTGTTCTCTTGCTCCCCAGGAAATAGCAGAAAAGAGCTTACCTAGAAGCAGTTGTCTAACCCACTTCCACTTGTAAATGTAAAAGGATTGCCAGGCCTGAGGATCTGAGGGAGCAGCTCCCTTCTCCTATCCAGCACTTGTGCAACTTTCACAAAACAAGCCAACCACAGGTGGAAATGACCGGCAGGAGAACTTCCCATCTCTCGGACCATCAGGACAGAAACTCCAGGGCACCTGAGTGCCCCACCAGCATGGGGTGGTACGCAGGACTCAATCCAAGGCAAGGAATCCTAAAACAGCACAGTCCTAAAAGGCAAAAAGAGCCTGAAGGTGAAAGAAGGCCTTTCCTAACATGAAGAACCCCCCACCCCCCACTGTGGAACCACTACCACAGGAACAGGCGCAGGTGTTCTGCTGCCTTCAAGAGTGGGGGGCAAGGGGTTCTATCACCTTGTCTGCAGCAGAGAAACGAGGGAAGAGTCCAGCTGACAAATGAAACAGGGTAAGACTGTGTCGACTCACACGGGAAATCCAGCCCAGACAGGCAGGTTGGAGAGGCCTGTGTGTGGCCAGCATGGCCGGAGCAGTCATCCCTAGGCTGAGGCAAGGGTGTGTGGGCTTATAGGAAGAGTATCCAGGGCCTGGCAGAGCTGCAGGGGCTATCTACACTCCCCTTTGTTCCAGAATTTACATCTCTGTCATGGATGAGGCACTTAACCCCTCCCAACTGGGTGGGGGCAGACCAAGGCTAAGGAAGTCCTGGCAGCTGAAGTAGGGTTGGGCAGGAGACATCTCTGGGCAATGAAGCCCTCATCATCCTGTCCAGGAGGAACAGGTACCCTTTTGTTACCTGGGTCTTTAGACGATGAGTTATTTTGTGTTGTGACCGTGACTTCTGGGTGTAAGACTATGCAATACACTGTTTAAATGCTGAACTGGTTGTGATTGGTTGTGGTTGATTGTGGTTGGTTGGTTGGTTGGTTGTGGTTGGTTGGTGAGTGCGTTACAGTTAGTTAGTTGTGGTTGGATGTGGCTGGTTGGTTGTGATTGGTTTGTTGTGGTTCACTGGCTGGTTGGTTGTGGTTGGTTGGTTGGTTGGTTGGTGGGTTGTGGTTGGCTGGTTTATTGGTTGGCTACTGTTGGTTGTGGTTGGTTGGTTGGTTGTGGTTGGTTGTGGCTAGCTGGTTGGCTGGTTGTGGTTTGTTGGGTTGTGGTTGGTTGTGGTTGGTTGTGGTTGGTTGTGGTTGGTTGATTGGTTGGTTGTGGTTGGTTGTGGCTGGCCGGTTGGTTGGTTGTGGTTTGTTGGTTTTTGGTTGATTGTGGTTTGTTGATTTGTGGTTGGTTGTGGTTCGTTGTGGTTAGTTGGTTGTGGTTGGTTGTGGCTGGCTGGTTGGTTGGTTGTGGCTGGTTGTGGCTGGCTGGTTGGTTGGTTGTGATTGGTTGGTTGTGGTTTGTTGGTTTTGGTTGCTTGGTTGCTTGGTTTGAAAATATGCCTTTGTGCTGAGGAGCGTAGGAAACTCCTCCTGGCTCAGAGAAGCTTCTCTGCCGAGTGCCTCCACCTCCTTGGGGAACACTCCGTCTTAAACCCACCAAGGGTATAGCTCTCCCAAGTAAGCTCAAGTGTGTACTCAGAGCACATTGTTTTACAACGGCTTGAAAGGATGTGGCATTTTCCCTTAATCAAATGAGAGTACAGGCCCAGACGCCATGCTGTGGCCCGCTTCTGTGGGTTCCAGGCATCTGCACTCTCCTTTCTCGGAGACAGGGAACCCGTAGATGCCTCTATCAGGCCCCCACCGACCACCAAACATGCCTCTTCTCTGGCACTCTGACAACACCCCCAGCACATCCCCCTTATTTAAAAGTGTGGACAACAGCACGCGTCACCCTCATAGCCCCTTATGAAGACTTTTGCACCTGCTCAAGGAGACTCCTCTGGGAGCCACATTCAGACCATAAGATTCCTCCAGCAGCCAGATGTTTGTTACACAACAGGTGCTGAATGGTTCAGCCCCAGGCTGCTCTCTAGTTCTCTCTGGGTGACACCTGGCGCTCTCACAGATCCTGTGCTGTACCCCTAAAGTAGCCCACTCCCAACCTGAGACATCCAAAAAGTGTCTGTCCCTTGTGCCCCATCCCCAAACTTATGACTCTGTCCCCCACCATTTCCCCTTCTAGTCCCTGTTCCTCAACTGCGTGACAGCACCAGGCTCTGGTAGGATGACCCAGGGTCCAAGGCTCATTCCCCACTCAGGAGCCTTGAAGTGGCTCCTCCACTTCCTTGGCCTCAGTTTCCCTTATTGTAAAAGAAGACCAAGAAGTGAGGATGAGGTTCTAAAAGGCCATGGTACCCCTGACACTGCCAGGTATACGATAGCTACTCAAATATTTCTCTTCTCCACCAGCTCCCTTCTCTGCTGCCCCCATAAAAACTCCTAAAATACCATCAGCTGTGGAATGACTTGTGTTACCCCAAAATTATAGGCTGAAGTTAACCCCACTGTGGGTGTTTTTGGAGTAAGGAAGTAGTGAGGTTCAATGGGGTCCTCATAGTGGGGCCCTGACCCCGTAGGACCAGAGTCCTTGTGAGAATACAGCAGAGACGGCTCCGTCCCTCCCCAGGCTGCCGAGATGCACACAATGGGAAAAAGCAAGCAGGTGGCCGTCTGCAGGCCCGGGGGCGAGCTCTCACCACGAACCAATTTGCCAGCACATTAACGTTGGACATCCAGCCTCTGGCACTGTGAGAAAATGCACTTCTACTGTTTGGGCACCCAGTCTCTGGGATTTAACCACAAGCACCCGACCAGACTGAGACACCCTGACAGCACCACTCTCGTCCTGCCCAGGGTTTCTACTGCAAAGTGAAGTCAGCCAAGTGGCAGGCGATGAAGACTTTTCCAGGTGCGGCTCCAACTGCCTTTCTGGGACCATGACCACCACCCCCCGCACCAGCACCCAAGGGTCCAGCCACACCAGGCCAAGCTGATGGCCGATCATAGATGGACAAACAGACGCGAGGTCTGAGGGGTTCCCCAGAGGGAGCAAACTCAGTACCTTACGGCCACAGAGATGGCCAGAGGGACGGAGTAACAGCCAGTCGCTGTCAGGTCTTGGAGGTGCTGAGGCTCAGCCCACGGGCTTCTCCGTCCTCGGAGCCACACTCTGCTTTCCTCTGTAGATGAGCGACGCTGGCAGTCACACGCACCACAGTCCCAGTGTGAGGGTGCTGGCGGTCACTCTCGGCTCTCAGAGTCAAGGTCTGCACTAGACCTCTACCTCCCTTCTAGGGTCCCCAAATTAGGTACTAGCCTTTCCCCCCATGGCTTTTTTTTAAGGTATCCAGTTTTCAACCTAGGCTTATCAAGAGGCCACTGTTTAGGAGGCTGGGCTCCCGCGGTGATCAAGGCTGGCCAAGCTGCCGTCCTCCCAGAACCTAGAACCTGATGCTCCGTGGCGTGAGGGAAGAAAGGCAGGACAAGCCATGAAGAAGCAGGGCTTTCAGACCACAGCCAGTTTATCAAAAGCAAGCCTGGAGTGCTGATCTTATCTGCATACGGACGGCAGTCCTGCATGATCTTGCAAGCCTGTCTCATCTTACGGCAGGGCGGTCTCTGAAAGGCTGACCGTCAACTTTCCTCCACATTTAAAAGGTCCCTGCAGTGAAATGTGAGCTTTAAAGTCACGGTACAGAGGCAGCCGCACCTGGGAATCCACGAAACCCCAGCATCATTCAGAAAAGGCGCCGCAGGGAAATGTGTTGCAATGTGACCTCCTTGAACGTGAGCGGGCTCGAGGACGACATCAGGTGGCCCCAGGTCAGCTGATTAGCCAGCAGCCTCCGGGCCTCGTGACCCGGGATCCTTCCTGCGCCAAAATTCACCCTCCCCCCTTCCCCTGCCGATCCTTGCGTCTGTGGCCGGCATCCCACGGCGGGTGTCGGCTACAGAACAGCGGACTGGCAGACCCCATCCCGCCCTGCTGAGGGCTTGATCTCCTGCAGACACCCGAGTCCAAGTGTCCCATGGGCCCTAGCCAGGCGGGCAGTGCACCTGCCCCCCGGCCGATGAGCTGTCTGTGTGCTTTGGGGGCGTCAGACCAGGCTGGGGTCCCAGGACACGTGCCCCTCGCCCTCTTCCTGCAGAGGAAGGACCTGCCCGAAGCCGCAGGCCAGGGTGCGGGTGAGGAAGCAGAAGCCGGGTCTAGATCCTCACCGCGCCCGCCGTGCATTTCCCCGTGAGGTCGTCGGAGGTCGTCGGAGGTCGTCGGAGCTCAGCCCTCCGCCTGAATGGCTGCTGACGTGCTGGGACTGTGACCCAGCGGGTTCCGCTTGTCTGCCATCCCCTCTCCTTCCTCCTCCTCCTGAGGACATCTACAGTATTTTCCATGATCATTGTCTCTCCTTCTAGAAGCTGCAGCCCAATGGGGGAAAAGAAGAAACAAGCCAGGAGGGACAGGCCGAGGGCTTGCCTACGGCACATCGCTTCAACATCCCTAGAAAGAAGGATGGGGACAGAAAATGCAGGACTCCATGAAGTTCAAGGGGAAGGAAATGGGAGAAAACGCATTAAATATGTTTTTGGAAATTAAACGTGGAGACAAAGGGCTCCCTGTTCTCCCTACCTTTGTGCGAATTCGGTAACCTGTCGTTGTAGTCTCGGGAGCACCGAAGGAAGGGAGGTCCCCCACCCCCTGGAAGGGAGCACGAGGCGTCCTCCGTGGGATGGGAACCCTCCGGGAGCAAACAGAAAAACCTAGCCATTCGGATGTTAACCTCTGGGATGTGAAAAACCACATCAAACTCTTAAACTCTTAAAATAAGGCATGTTTAAAAATGAGACCTCCAAGCAGAGGTCCGTGTGTCCAGAGGCATTGTGGGAAATAACGTCGTCACGGAAACAAGACCCTGCTGTCCCCAGAGTGGCCTGGGAATATGTCCCTTCTTCCTTGGAGGCCTTCTAGGGATCCCATCTCAGGACCTTTCAGCAGCTGAAATGTTTGGAATCCCATACAGAAATTTTAAGAAAATCAAACTCCTAGTCTTTCTCTTGACATTAAAAAATTCACGGATATTCAGACTTTGCTGTGTTCGTCATCACCATCGAAGGGCTCCCTGGTTTCTTCTTCTTTCAATTAAGACAGAAGGAACTGCTCCAGACGGGGGACGTTAAGTGGAAATTTTACTAAATTTATTTCCAGCACGGGAACATTTGAAAGAGCTCGAGAATCTCTGTATTTAAAAGGTTGATTTCCCCCCAAAAAGAAAAAAGGTTGATTTCCCAGACAGTTGGATCCAACAGGCACGTTTGTTTTGTTGATCAAATCACCGAAGCTGCACACGAAAATCCAGTCTGCCGAACCGAGGAACTGAAGACCGGCCCAGAGATGTGACCTTTGCTTGCAGGACTCAGAGGCCTCGTTACAGGAATTGCTTTCGGTTACAAGCCGCTACTCTGAATTCAACATAAGGAAGAACGAGTTACTCAGATTCTCCGCTTCGATAAAACGAAGATTACTTCTATGAAAAACGAAAGCCAATTTGTGAATTGTTTTCTGCATAAAAGCAGCCTCCACCTTGAACACGAGAGCGGAAATGCGGGAAGAAGCCAGCCTCGTGCTATGGGCGAATGTTCTCCGACCAAGGGCCCTGCGCGAGGGCTGCGGGGACCCGGGGGGGGGGGGGGGGGGAGGCCTCTGTCGGGGGCTCGGGAAGTGGGTTCTGCTCCCACCGGTCCACCTCTCCCGCCTGCTCAGTGGCCCCTGTTCACAGCCCTTTCCTGGCGCCCACCGGCCACCCGCGTGCGCCCGGGGCTGAACACACACGCCTCACGCATCCTTGGCCCCAGAGCCTGCAGAGACGGGCCCCTGGCTGCCTCCACGCCAAGCCCCCTCGCCACGCACCCCCCGCAACATCACACCCCTTCCGTGCATGAATCGCACACCTTTTCTCCAGTCCCCACAATGGCCAAGCGCAGAATGAGAGGCTGAGCAGAATGAGGCCGTCCTCCCCGTCCGGCCCATGGTGGCGGAGGCAAGGCGGGCGCTGAGCCGGGGTCTCGCCCAGCCGCGGAGTCTCTGCCCCTCGGGGCTCTGCTGCAGCTGCTGGAGGATCACCAGAGGGGCCCCCCCACAGACAGCAGGGGACCAACTGCTGTCCAGGTTGAGACCCGAGAGAGGAGGCCAGGGTGAGCCGGGGCGAGGATTCAGAAGGGGACAGTGTGGGACCTGGAGCTGCAAGTCATAGGGCTGGGAAGCGCCAGCGAGGGTGGGGGCTACGTCCTCCAGGCGGCATGTGGCAGCAGGCACCTAGAATGGGCGTCTAGCCGAGCAAGGGGTGAAAGGGACAGCTGAGGGGCCGTGACCGCTGCACCGTCCCTGGATCACCTCCACCCTCTGCCTCCGTGTGCCCCTCCGCCGCCAGGAAGCTGCCTGCAGGCACTTCACCCCTGTGTCCTGGGGCTTTGCTCAGTCCCCTCCCTGAACGTCCTTCTTCTCCTCGCCCACCCACCGAGGTGCCATGGCGCCCCTCTGAGCAGCCCGGCTCTCCTCCTCCCTGTGGCGTCCCCTAGTCCCAAAGTTGGGGGTGCTCGTCCCCTCCCACAGCACTGCCAGCCTTGGTGGGCGAGGTGGGCTCCCACCAGCCTCCCACTCCCCCCCATGTCCAGGAGCCAGCAGCCTCTGTGCCCCCAGAGCCTGGCCCTGCTCTCCCTCGTCCTCCTCCTCCTTCCATGCCTGGGACCTGATGGAGACGAGGTCTCCGGCTGTAGCCACGCCCGGCTCCCCGCGCCCCTCACCAATCCCTTCGTTCATCTCCTCTTATTTTAGGTCAGCTCTTTACTGAGGCACGACCTGCAAAAAGCGAAATGTACGGATCCTACCTATTTAGTTTGATGGATTTTGACACCGAGAATGTACCCGTGGAACCAGCGCCACATCAAGCGGGAGAGCCTCACCCCCCAGGGTCCCACGTGGACCCTCCAGCCACCACGCACCCTCCCCAGAGAGCCACTGTCCCGACAGCCGGCACCGCGGACTGTCCAGCGTCCCCTTGAGTAGGTGAAGCACACGGGGCTCCCCTGCGTCCGCCCGCCCCGGCGTCACGCCTGTGCTATTCCGCTGGGATGTCGCCCGCACCTCGGGGCCGTCCACTCTCACCACTGCACGGGGGCGCACAGGGCTCGGGACCTTAATCCTGCTGGTCACGGGCTCCTTGGCGGTTCCTGGCTGGTGACTGAGACGGACCGTGGCCCGGTGCACAGCGTCCGTGTCCTTGGTTGCCACTGGAGGGCATTTTCTCTGGGTGTGTAATAGGAGCGGATTGCTGGGTCCTGGGATGCTCACAGGCTCAGTGCTCGCCGTCCAGCCGTGCCCCCGAGCCGCACGGCAGCGGACGAGCCCTCCGGCCGAGGGGAGGGCTTGCTCCCTGTCTCCTTCATCATAGTCCTCCCGAGGGTGCGTTCCGGACCTGAGCCAGGCCCCTCTGATGGCTAACACGGTTGAGTGGCTCCAGGGTCCAGGGCGATCACCGGTAACGGGGATCCCAGCTCCCAGCCCGCGGGAGGCCGTGGCACTCGCTGGAGTGGCGGAGGACCCTGTCACAGCACTTGCAGCTGTGGTCCTGGGGGCCAGGGGGAGTTCCAGCTCCCAGCTCAGTGGCACAACAGTGGAGGAAGCAGGCGCCGCGGACCCGTGGAAGGAGGCTGCCGGCCGGCCACTGGCCACTGCAGGCTTTTCCTCCCAGGATCTTTCCATGCTGACCCCTGGGGCCCAGTTTAAGACCAGAAAGGAGGCATTTGCTCAGCCTTTACACACCCCGCAGAAAGGCAGCTCGGAGTTGAAAGCGGCTCAATTCTATTTTCTCAGCGTGTATTGCTGTAAAATCGCTTGTGTTCCTTCCCTCCACCCCCGAGGACCAGGAAGGGACACGCGACCTGTCCCAGCCTCCCTCATCTATGTGATCCTCGGAGGACGAGCTGTCCTGGGGCTCCAGGAAGCCGTGCCCAGACGGCCGGCCAAACAGTTCGGGGAGGGGGGCATCTGCATCCTGGGGCTTGGCTCTTGCCTGTCTGGGGGCACCGTCAGGGCCTTGGCTGTACCTGTGCTCTGACCCACGCGGGGTCAGATGGGCAGCTGTGCCTGTTCCCACGGCCCCTGAGGCCCCTGACCATGCCCTGATTCCTCTGTAAGCTGCCGAGCTGGGCCGTCTTCACGAGATGTGCCTGCTGCAGCAAAGACGCCAGAATGGGAGGACACCCTGGAGTGGGGACAGCACTGGCCTCGAAGTCTAACCCAAACACCTCGGGGCCGGCCCAGCCCCCTTTGCCTTCATCCCTTGCACAGGGCAAGGTGGACCCCCACCAGGCTCCCATGACCCCCATGTCCAGGAGCCAGCAGCCCCCCGCCCCCCGCCCCAGAGCCTGCCCCACTCTCCCGGCGCTGTAGGCTCACCCGTAAGCCCTCAGCCCCACGATCCCGGCACCTGTCCCTGAAATCACACCCGCCACCCACCGAGAAGCAGGGCCCAGACTAGATTTGGAGAGAATGGGAACGGAGCAAAGCCCCGTGCGCTCCCCAGCCTGGCTTCTGGCTGTCTACACCTGCGCTTTCCCTCCTGAGAAGTTCTGCACCAACCCAGGGGGGTCCGTGGCGCAGGGAAGCCTGTGCGCCCCATAGACAAGCTCGCCGTAGTTATATATGGTCATTTTCCCCAGAGCGCTGAAGTGGCAGGAAAATAAGGAAAAGCTAAGAAGTAGATGTATTGAAAGCCAGAATGCCACTGGTTTGTTTATACCGAAACAGAATTTATTATAATTTTACTTGGACTTAAGTTAATTAAAAATCATTTAAGATGACGACTCGGTTAAGAGAAATCATCAAGCAGAAAAATTCTCTCCGTTAAAAGTCAGATTAGCCAACGAGTCAACCTGGGGTACATGATCGATGTTTTGCTTCATGAGACCCAGGGGAACCCCCACCCGGATGGAGCTACCCAGAGCCTGTGACTATGACCTTATTTGGAAAAAGGGTCTTGGTGGATGTCATTAAATTCAGGGTCTGGAAGTGAGACCACCCTGGATCAGGATGGGCCCTAATCCAAAACAAGTGCCTTAGAAGAGAAGAGAAGAGGGTGAGACACGCAGAGGGGACGTGAGGAAGGGGGCACAGATGGAATTAATGAAGCCACCCGCCCAGGACCACTTAGAACCTCCAGCCACCCTCCAGCAGTGGGGCAGAGAATAGAGCAGGCTCTCCCTCCAGAGCCGGGAGAATATACATGTGTCCCACCGGGTTGTATTTTAAACTTTGATATTTTGCTTATTGTGGATTGCTTGCATTAATATCAGTTTTTTTAAAATGCGTTGCCTCTTTGACATGGATCCAACGATCAACAACTAGGCTGACTGAAGAAAGAGATTAGCTGACTTCCATGAGATGGGTCACCCATGACCCCTGGATACTGGGCTGCCCCCACATCCCCCGTGGATACTTACGTCAGGTACAAATAATCCACACTCGGCCCCTTCACGAGATCCACAGATGTCTCCCCAGGACCCACCTTGTCACCGGGTATTTATCTGTGCTCTTTTCACAACTCTGGAGGACCGACCCACCCTTTTGCCCCCACCATGATGCAACAGAGCTCAGAGCCTTCGGCGAACTCTACACCTCCACGAAGTTGGCAGCTAGATGTGTTCCGTGGAGTCCTACCCACCAGGAGGATTTCCCTTCATCATCGTCCTTTCAGGCAATGCCTTGATTGCACTGAGTTGCCACTACCTCCACAACGTGCAGACCCTCCCCTGACCAGGCTCAGGCTGCTCCTTCTCCATGAGCCATGGGAGATGCCCCTGGTGGCCCCAGGTGCAGGCTGAGGGAGAGGTGACGAAGGAGCACACAGGTCCATCAAGTCTGAGCTCACTCCTCATGCAGTTTACGTGTGCCTCGTGGTCTACCCTTGCCCAGGGTCCCCCACAAGAACCTGCAGTCTAGGATGGAATTCTGTTTGTGTAACCAATTTCACGGTTGGGGCACACAATCAGCTGGTGACCTCTCTCAGGGGTGGCACTTGCTCGCCATGAAATATGTTGCTGTTGCAGGCGATGTGGTGGGAACAGCACAGTAACGGCTGGGACGATCTGCGGGGTAAGGAGGGTGATGCTGAGGAGCACTGGGGGCAGGGTGAGGCAGACAGAGATTTTATTCCTGCGTAAACAGAAGCTGCTCCTCTGTGATGGGCGCGGCTTGGTGTATCCAGCCGGCCGCAGGTCTTCAGCTCGTTCCCAGGGGATTACGGATGGCTAGGCACTGGTCTCGGGTCAGCACTCAGCCTGGTGGTCACCAGGTCAGCTTGGGGAAAGGAGGACCGTGTGGCTGGACCTTGTGCACACCGTAAATGCAGAAGGCGTATGATCCTGCTTAGTGAGCAGAACTGAGAATAAGGCATGTTCCAGGCAATACCTGGAAATCTGTAGGTGCCAGGGGCTGAGCTGGTTTTCCCCAGTAAGATATATCTGAGCCATAGTCCCCATCACCCCTGAGTCCGTGAAAAGTCCGCTATCGTGCTCTAAGATCCATCTGACTTTTGTACCAGCTAAATGGGTACATTACACGGGCTCGCCGTGCAGACCTCCACCACGACCTCTCTAAGTCGGCTGGTGCCCCAGATTTTCAGTTTCCCTGGGATGCAGTTGTGGGTTTGATTCATTATTTCTCAGGGGTACGGTGGAGAGGACAGAGCTTCATTGGCCCCCTCTGCCAATATGGGCATTTTGGCCAGTTGCTGAATATCATGGACTAAATGTCTGCGTTTCCCTCCCCGCCCAATTCGTATATGGAAATCCTAACCCCCAGTGCAATGGTATCTGGTTTGGATGAGGACATGAAGGTGGACCCCATCGTGGGATTAGTGTCTACACGAAGAGGAAGAGACACCAGCGCTGGTTCTCTCTCTGCCGTGTGCAGACACAGCGAGAAGGTGGCCGTCTCTACAAGCCAGAGAGAGACCTCACCAGACGCTGAATCTGTAGGCACCCAGATCTCAGACTTCCCAGCCTCCGGAACTGTGAGAAATAAATGTCTCCTATTTAAGCCACTGGTCTATAGAATTGATTATGGTACCCTGAACTGAGACATTAAGCACATTTATTTATCCCCACTGCATACTCCGAGTCTGGGGAAGTAATCCAGAATGGATCTGTAGGTCCGCTGGGTTCCACGTGAGATGAATTTGGGCCAAGACTCCATTATCACCTTGCCAGAAGCTTCCACTTGTTCTTAAGAGTTATTTATTTATTTGAGAGAGAGAGAGAGAGTGTAAGTGGGGGAAGCAGCAGAAGGAGAGAGTATCCAAGAAGACTCCCGCCGAGTACAGAGCCTGATCTCATAAGCCATGAGATCACGAATCTGAGCTGAAAACAAGAATTGAGATGGTTAACCAAACGAGCCCCCGGGACCCCCCAGAAGCTTCTTCTACCTTTTTAGTAGATCACTGTATCTCTTGGGGATCAGTGTATGTTCTAAATCAATATCTAATAATGCCCAGAGGGTTGGTCATTGCATTGGTCCCAGGACATGGACATCTCTAGAGAGGGCCTGAGGAAAGTTCTAAATTATATACCTGTGCCTCATTGCAATACCCTTCTTCAAAGGAAGGCAGCCTCCCCATCAGTAGAGGGACCCAGATCTTTGAATTAGCTTTTAGTCCAGATCTGGGTCATGAATCTCTACTAGGGTGATTTAAGTTGGATTTCTGCCTATCAATTTAGAATTTGAATTTTCCACAAACAGATCAATATAAATAGATCATAGATAATGATGTAGATGAGAGATGGATAGATAGATAGGTAGAAGGTAGATAGAATATTCCTCCTTACATACATACATCTGGAGAGGCTTTTCACCTGTTTTGTTTCTAGTTTCCGTAATCGGTTAGCCATTGCTGTGCATCCTACCTGTCCAAACACTCTGAAGACAACCCTTCCCATTTGGATATGAAAGTGGAAACCACTTGTCTCGGATGGATAAGCCCTGGGCCTCTGCCACTCCAGGACTTTTCTTAGAAATGCAGAGTCACAGGCTCATCGAGCCCTTCTGTAGACCATCACTGAGTCTAGGCTCTGATGAGCAACCTAGCAGTCTGTTGATGAAGACAATACCTTTAGCCACTCTGAACCAGTGGTTCCCAGCCCTGGCTGCCCATTAGACTCTCCTGAGGAATGTTTAAAACTCCTAATGCCAAACTGTATCCCAGATAATTACATCAGAATCTCTGGAGATAGCACTTAGGTTCTGCAGATGACACCCATCCCACCTGGGTCAGTGGGTTGGGTGGGCCTTACTCAGCTTCATATCCCTACTTGGTCTTATACCATCAGAGTCCCTCACATGTGCTCCCCTATTTCCTGTTGATAACTTGTCAAGGTCCTAAAACCTCTTGGTGGGTAGTGTGCCTCCTCCCTCCCCAGCAGGACTATGCTGAGCCTGCCTCTCTGCTGCTCAACCCATGGTCCACAGCCCAGTGACAATGCCAGGAACTTGTTGGGACTCAATGAGTTGAATCTGCATTTTAAAGAACCCCCTGAAGATTCCCAGGCACACTGAAGCATGAGAAGAAAGAGCCGACCCCACTCTGATTTGCACCTCATGGGAATGGAGGTGGTTTGGGGTGGGGAGAGGTTGAGGGAAGGAACAAGGAGATGTAGCATCAGCTCAGAGGGCACCTGCCAAGTCTAGTCCTTGAAAGGCTTTTGGGCAAAGCAGGGCTGGTGTCCTCAGACAAAGGGGAGCACTGTTTCTAGAGGGAAAGGAGGCTCAGGGAACTTGGAAGTTTAAAATTCTTGGCTCTAGACATGTCTTCATCCCATGTATCGTGTCCCCCTCTTTGCCCACCAGGACCCTTACCTCATGCATGTCTAGTAATCTAAGTCTTTCCTCTCCCTGGGGAGATAGGATGAAGCCAAGGGACTAAAACTCTTGGGACTCATCCCTGTTGCCCACCAAGGCTTCCATCCGAGTCCTTTGCCCTCCCCACTGCACTCTACTCCATGCTGACACCAGTGATTATCAGAATCACCAAGATGCCACTGTACCTGCGTCATCAAGGAGATTACTCCTGAGCTCCTGGAATATATGACCAACCCATTCCAAGACCCTATTTGAGGATCTGTTTTCTGGGCCCCTCCTTGTACTAACTACCGTATCAGTCAAGATCTCAATAGGAAACTACTCCAGAATCAGGATAATTTGGGGTTATTTGGCAAAGAACTAGTTATAAAGGTGTAGGCAGGGCATGGGGGACACCTGAGAGATGATGTGGTAACCTGGAGCTCTTACCAGAGGGGTTATAGGGAGGGGGAAAGCATTTACCAGGAGCCTGAAAGAAGACAGTCATGTATAGGAGGACACCTTGAGCAGAGCAGTGAACTTTCAGTCATGGGAGACAGAGCCTGAAGAGGGCAACATCTCAGACACTGAGACCCTGACCTCTTCCCCCAACTCTGAGCTCCTGTAAGGACTCCCCCTTGGCTGAACCCAACCAGAAGCCAGAAGAGAAGGGGGCCTGTTGGTGTGTCCATATGGTTCAGCCCCAGGACAGATGAAGAAAAGGGACGAGGGTGGACCTGAGGGCATAACCCCATAGCACCATGCTACAGACTTGCAGGCCTCTGTGAAACCCAACATCATCTCCAGACTGTTCTCACCATAGTTCTTCTCTCTGCTGGAAAGTCCTGACCTCTGCCTGCCGAAGGCCAGCTCCATCTTCACTCAGGCTCAGCCAGCTGTCATTTCCTCAGATGCTTCCTTACCCTCTACCAACCACCAGGGTCCTCACTCCCTAAAAGCTAAGCCTCATGCCGGCTCTGTGCCTGTCACAAAGTGAGTGTTCTGTGAATGTGTGTCCACCTACTTTCTGGGCTTCTGTGATTGCATGTGCTGACAGTTTCCCAAACCAAACATATTTATTTGTTAATTCATCCATCCATACATCTGTGCAGCCATGCATCCATCTATCCAACCATCCATCATCCATCCGTCTATCCAAGAATCTGTAATCCATGATTCAGCATCCATGCATCCATCCATAGATACACCAAGAATCCACTCACCCACCCATGCACTCATCCAAGCACCCATCCACCTATCCAAGTGTCCATGATCTATGCATCATCCATCCATCCATCCATCTATCTATCCATCCATCTAAATATTCATCCATCTACCTATCCAAGTGTCCATGATCTATCCATCCAAGTATCTGTGATCCATGATTCATCTACCAGAACATTTACCCATCCATTCATTCAAGC